>JAVVLW010003304.1:0-19000 GCA_034401795.1 Chaetoderma sp. LZ-2023a | reverse complement strand
ATGGTCTTTATAGCAGGTTATTCCCCAACCACCACACAATCCATTTAACACATGCGCATCTGGTGAATCACCAAGTTAGCTACCAGGGGTAGGGTGAGCTGGTCGATTTAGAAAATAATTTGACTGAAAGTCATTGCTGCCTTAGGCAGCAACAACTTTCAATCAAATAATTTAAAAATATTTTTAAGAGCATAGATGTCAGAGCACATAATACATATCTTAAATATTTAGCCAGTGATGGGAAGGTTAATCTGTTAATTGGAGTTTAATCTATGGCAATAAAATCTGACATGGTGCTAAATCAGTGGACGGTGAGAACAAACCTGTATTTGCCCTATGAAAGTGACACTGCAAATATTTAAGGGGTGATAACTCTGGCATTTGACGTCCTATCAGTTTCATTTTCACAACACAGATATTAGATGCCAACATTAACATTGTGACCAAGTTTGGTGTCAATCCATCAAGAAATAACAAAATGAGCCGCCATTGTTGGTGACATACAGACAGATGGATGGATGGACATACAGA
Source organism: Chaetoderma sp. LZ-2023a (assembly GCA_034401795.1). Classification (NCBI taxonomy): domain Eukaryota; kingdom Metazoa; phylum Mollusca; class Caudofoveata; order Chaetodermatida; family Chaetodermatidae; genus Chaetoderma; species Chaetoderma sp. LZ-2023a. Next base: position 18,469 of record JAVVLW010003304.1, on the reverse strand, counting down.
AGACGGACGGGGTCATCGATATATGACAGCTGACTGACAAGTAAGTGGAGTTAAGAAAACCAATTTTGGCTTCAAAATCCATCAAATAAAAAAATTTAATATGGAAGCCAAACACGCTAAAATTTGATTGGGCCACGGCAGCCATGTTTTTTACCTATCAACTTCCCATGAACAAACTTTGATGGCCCTTAGTCCATAATCATATCCACAAAATTTCAGCCCGATCCATTCAGCGGTTCTGCAGAACAAGTCGTTTTACTGAAAACTAGGTCATCCAAGATGGCTGCTGAATCATTTGGCCAATCAAGTTCCTTCAAACAAACTTTCCCTATATGATATTTCGTGAGTTTTGAATCGATCCACCCAGCAGTTTCGGAGAAGATTTTTAAAGACGTTTCCTAAAATCGGCCAAAATCCAAGATGGTCACCGGCCAAATTGGCCGATAGGCTTTGTTTGAACAAACTTGGATCCTTATGTCCTAAGGATACTTCCTGCCAAATATAATTGAAATCGGACAAGTGGTTCTTGAGAAGTCGTTTACAGAAAAAAGTTGACGGACAGACGGATGCTGGACAGACGCCGGACGGTCGCCATGGTATAAGCTTACCTGGCCATTCTGGCCAGGTGAGCTAACAATGTATGAGAACTCTTAAAGAACCTGCTAAAAAGAACAGGTATATGTATAAGTAAAATATCAATGACGTATTCATGGTTTCTCATATGCATCCTGTTGCACGTACTTTATGATTAGTTCAGATTTTATGCTTTAAGACATTTCTAGGTGTGTACGAGTTTTGTGTATTATGGAAACAAATGTTGTTTTAAATCTTTAACCCTAGAATTCCAGTATTTCATTTTATTTCAAGACAGCTGTACGAGAAAGCTGTTGAATATTTTGAAACAAATTTGACTGGAACCTGTTGTTGCCATAGTCAAATTATTTTCAAAATATTCAACATAATGTTCTGTATATCATAAAGAATTTGTTGTTTCAGGCCTGTAAGCATTAAATGGTTAAAAGAATTCAATGTTTACAATGACATTTTAACTCACACCGACATATCCTTACGGAAATGAACCTAATTTCACTTGGCATGGGACCCAACAGTTCAGTTTGGGAATCCCTCCATAAATAATGAGATGCCATTGAAAACACTGGATGTTTTATATTACATTGGTATGCCCCATCCATCTCTAGATAAGCTCCGCACACTCTTTGCCCGTGTTGAGATCGATCAAACGCTGAATTGCCAGATTCCCAATATCAGACTAACTACACAGGAAGGTGTTGAATATCTTGAAACTAATTAGACTTGATCCTGTTGCTGCCTATGGCAATCAAATTAGTTTTAAAATTTTCAAAAGAATGTTTATTAAATACCAAACCCATCAAAGATATACAATCTGTACACTTGTCCAGCTTCATGGCAGAGTATTCTCTGTCAATTATGATTTTGACATCAGCCTACATGTGATGTAATTGATCATGACGTCATATACTTGATCAGTTGATTCATCCATTACCATGTATTATCGACAATTCTGTCCCGATGATCATGTTCCTTGTCACGGCTGTTGTCGTGATGTATGTCAATGTAGCGCCATGGTTGAAGGTAGCTTAGCCACACCTCTAGCACCTGTGTAATGGACAACATTAATTAACAAATAAACGATGAGAATTGTCATGGCACAATATACCTTACATTCAAACTATATCATACATAAGTACTCATGAGCCGATCAACATCTCCTTATGGCAAGTGTAGACTCTAAGATCCGTACATCCCATATGCTGAGAAACAGAATCATGAAAAATGTTCATTTGTTGTAGATAGCCCTGGATGTTTATGAATCGGACCTGTCAATCACATTAACTGTTGTCAGAACACAATGATGTCACATTCCAGAGTAAAGCCGAGCATGCAGGTGATTAAGGTGAATATTTTAGCAATTTAACATTGGTCAAGAATATCAAAATATTTACTCATCGAATGTCCCTTTGTAGGCCAAAAGAAGAAAATTTTTGAAAATGTGCCACAGGAATGACTGGTTATCAAGCCATCCATTCAAACATTAAATTTTCAAAAATTATCTATTGGCCTGCAAATGGACGTGCCGTGCCTTAAGACCACTGTAGAGGCCGGCTTTAGCCGACTCTGCCTTGAATTATGGCAAAGCCCGTGAGAGCTGTCCTCTAGTGTTCTGGAGTGATAAAAGCGTTACGCATGGTGGAAAATACTTGGCTTAAAACCAACATTTCTGTCCCTATTTCATATAATTTCAGCACTTATTTTGGCAGATGTGGCATGCTTAGAAATTCTCCATCCGACAAGCCCTAGTACGTTCAACATTAGTGAGCGAAAACAGAAATACAGGATTGCTAATCTGATAAATAACCATGTGTGTAACTCCTATACTTTTATAAACTCTAAGTATCCTGCCCTAGATTAGTGATAAAGTAGATGATAGAGGGAAAGAATACCAACCACTCGGAATGATGAATCCAGAGGCCATTTTTCAAATGCATGTTTCAGGAAAGCATACAATTTCCGTCGTACAAGTTGTGGTATGACACACCTGACAAAGTGAATAGAGAAAGAATAGTGAAGCATCTGAGAAACTCAATGCTAAATTTAGACAATGTACAATATTAGCATCTTAACCCTTTCAATGACAAATGCCTGAAAAATCGAATTCTTTCTGATTTATTCTGTTGAATATTTTGAAATGCATATGACTAGACTCCATTGCTGCCTAAGGTCTTAAGTGATGAAAGGATTAAGGCAGCAATGGCTTCCAGTTATATTAATTTTAAAATAGTCAACAGCTTTCACGTTTGTTCGCCCTGAGATCGAGATATGAGGAATTTATCAGTGAAAGGGTTAATAAGATGTCCTCTGTAGCTCAGCAGACCTTATTAATTTAAGCAGTTGAACTCTCCAATGAGTGGATAGATAAATTTACTTCAAATAACCTGTAGTATGGCATGTCTCCCAACCATGCCCACCATGTTTAGGAGCTATAGGGAATTTTTCATTTAATGGTCAAATTTGGTCAAGAAAATTTAAATAACTGCCTATTGAATGTACATTTACAGGCCTAGAGAATACAAAATTGTGAAAATTTATTGTTATCCGGCCAGTCATTCCAGAATTTTCTGAAATTGCATTTTTTTGGCCTGTAAATGGACATTCCACTGGACCATAACAGAGGCTGGTTTTGGCCGACTTGACCATTAAATGGTTAAAGAACAGTCTATCATCCAATGGGTGGACGATGTTTGATATGCCAGGACTCATGATGACACCTAGCATCTTGTGGATCTTGAATTTGAGTTATTTAAGTAATGCTCGTTCCTATGGAGGCACAGACCTCAATTCTGACCATAAGCCAGTCATTACACGCCTTCAGAGGAACGATCTCAACCAAATGTATAATTACAAGGCAAGAGAGTTGAGTCACCTACAACCTACCAAAGCTCAGCAGTGACACTGACACTCAAATGTCATACAAAAAGGCCCTCGGGGAGCAGATAGCTAAAATCGACGTCAGCTCCGATCCAAACGAAGCCCTAACCAAAATACTGAAATCTATGGAATCATCAGCTACTAGCACCATAGGTGTTCTTAAAAACAACCAAACTAGGTATACTGACGACCCTCTAGTAGTAAAACTGTCAGCTGAAGCGTTATGGCTGTGCATCTATTAAATTGGCCAAAGTGAAGACCGCACCAAACTACGCCAGGAGTGCAATAACATTCTGCGCCGCATTAGCGAACACGTAAAAGATCTTGCTATTCAACAAGCAGACTCTGTAGCAGATGAAATCACTGCCACGGATGACTGTCACAAAATATTTCAGGCAGCCCAAGTCCTGAGAGTTACAGACTACATGCCACCACTCGATGTACACAACTCTGAAGGACACTTTATCGGGACTGAGCAGGGAAAAGCCGAGGCAATTCAAGGAACAGCTCACTGCCCATGATGATGAGCCCTTGCACCCGTTCTCAGGAGACCACAGGCCATTAATAACACCAATTAAAACAGCAGAGGTTGAGAAGGCACTTAAAGCCCTGAAAAATCAACGTGCATCTGGACCTGATGGCATGAGCAATGAACTATTCAAATATGCAAGTGACAATAACTCAAAGCCGATCACGCACCTAATCAATTCAGCTTTTATGCACCACCTTCCCATCGATGCTGTAGGCCAAGGCACCCTTATTGCACTACCCAAGCTCAAAAAGCCACCTGGCCCCCAGCCAATCTGCAGCCCATTGTGCTCCTCAACAGCATACGGAAAATCCTATCCAATGTTACTCTATGCCGCATCCGAGACAAGATCGATGACTTCACCGGATCATGTCAACGTGGCTTCAAACGTGGACACAGCTGTGCAGACATTGTATGGGCTCAACGCATACTTGCGTCGGTAGTCATGTCTAAACACTGGGATTTCCACAAAATGGGCATTGACATGTCACGAGCCTTCGACACAATTAAACGCTCAAAGGTCCTAGATGTACTACGCCAGGCCAGTTGCAATGAAGATGAGCTACGACTAGTGAGACTACTGCCTGCAGACACCAAGCTGAGAGTATGAGTCAAGTCAGTAAAGTCTGTAGAGTTTGAAACATCAATCGGCTCCCCACAGGGAGATGGTCTACGCCAGTGCTCTTCACCTGTTACCTTGCTGCTGCATTGAAATCCATGCGGGAAAGTTCCACAAGACCAAACTCCCCCAGTGTCAATACTGGGTATGCCGCTAGAGATGGAATATGCCGACAATGTGGACTTCATAGATGAGGAAAAGAAACCCCTTGACGAACTTCTCCCAATAGCTGCAAGCAAACTAAAAATTGAGAATCTCTTTATGAATGAATCCAAAAGAGAGTTCACCCACATTTATACCTATCTACAAAGCATGAAACTAAAGAAAAAAAGAAAAAGACGATCCACTTCGTGGCGGTGGACCATGGAGGAAAAGTAAAATCCTGGGCTCACTGCTTTGCAGTACTGCTGACATTGCTGCACGCTGTGTCATAGGGAACATAGCTTTCCAGACCTTCTGGAAGCTATGGATTCGTAGATCAAATATGCCCTTGATAAAAAGGCTACGCTTATACAATGCAGCCTGTGTATCCTTGATGCTGTATAACTGTAATAGTTGGGCAGCTCCACAGGACGCTCTAGACAAACTCGATGCCTGCCACTGCAAACAAAACACCTACGCACCATCACTGGACACCAAAGGCCAGACAGCATAATTTCAAACAATGCACTATACAAGATGTGTAATACGTCGTTGCTGTCTGTAAAAGTTGCCCAACAAAGATGGTCCATGTTTGGCCATGTGCCAAGATGGCAGAAGAGACACCAGCACAGAGAGCCTTGCAATTCGCTCTACTCAGAGCCAGCAAATACAAAGCCAGGAGAGGACGTCATTGTATAAATCTGCTAAGCGTGCTACGAGGTGACCTCAAGAAAGCAGGACTCGGTACACTCAAGTCAAGAATGGACCTGAGGAAGCTAAGGATTTCAGCTGAGGACAAAACACAGTGGGCAAAAGCGAAGAAGGACAGATTGGAGCTGTAGGATGTTTCTATTACTACAGCCGCAGAATACAGTAATCATACATACATACTTGAGTAGTCTCTGCACTAGGGTAAAGCAATGCAAAGTGTGATATACCTCTTAAATTCCTCTAGTGGTGTGAGAGTTGATTCTTGATAAAGAGATTGCACGACTGTGGATGGAGCACTGTTGGAGAAGTAATGTAGCCGCTTGATGAAGATTCTCATGACACGCATGTGGTTACTGGTCGGCATAAATGTCTCCTAAAACACAGGCAAATGATGAAAACAAACAGTAGATGATTCCAGAACAACAGAATTTAAGAATAGTAATATTGCTATGTTCTGATCTAACTATCACTAATCCATCAATGTTCAAATCTAACTAGTCAGCATGGTTAGCAATTCACACCGTAAAAGTGAGAACTTGTCAAAAAATTTAAAATATTTGGTAATTGAATATCCAGTTACAGGTTCAAAAGAAATTTTTTTTGATAATTTACCACTAGAATGACTGGTTGGGGCAGGCACTCCAGTTGTAAATTTTCATAAAATTGTCTTCTCTTGGCATGCAAATGGACATTCGTCGGCTTGATTTGAGCTAACCTAATTTGACACCTGTTGCTCCAAGTCAAATTAGTTTTCAAAATATTAAACAAAATATTCAATACGTGATAAATAAACTATCGGTTCTGGATGGTGAGGGTAAAAGGGCTAAAGCATTAACTCATTTTGAAGCCGACCTCACCTTGACCTCACCTTGACAAGGGTTTAATACACAAAAAAAAATTCTATTTAAAGCCAAAAGGCGATATTAAAAATATTCATTGCTAGCTAATAAATAGATCTGATCTGTCACTCAAGTATATGATGTCATAATCAATTATATCACACGTAAACTGACGCCATAATTATAATGCATAATGAATGACATACATAGCTCCGTCATGAAGCTTTAGAAGTCTGTCAAGTGTACAAATTATATATGTCTTTGATGGATTTACTATTTAATAAACATTCTGTTGAATATTTTGAAACTTATTTGACTTGGCGCTCTAGCAGCCAGTCAAATTAGTTTCAAAATATTCAATAGCTTACCTGTATTATAGTTACCATGAAATTGTGATTCTCGAAATTCAGGATTCAAGTAAATAAATTGATTCCAACATGCAGAAAAAGTTGGCAGAGTTTAGTTAGAAACGGGCGTGGCATGGATAATAAGCGAAATCAAGGATTTCTTTTTTCACGAGAGAGTTGATACTTACCTCCCTAATACTTTTGATATTGCTAAATATCGGCTTTCACTCAATAAACACTCAGATTAAAACAGTTAGGTGCCCCTACTGGGCAGGGAGTCAGAGCGTAGTCTGGCGGATGCCAGCCCCACCACCGCGCATGCGCAGACTAGCACTTCCTCTGACTAATTTATTGGCTGATACACATGCAACTATTAAGAGCCTGAAGACCGAGCCTCTGTGGGGTGGAGAGGCCGGGTCCGTATCTAGGGAGGTAAGTATCAACTCTCTCGTGAAAAAAGAAATCCTTGATTTCGTTTATTTCACATCAAGAGTATACTTACCTCCCTAATACTTTTGATATTGCCAGAATTCGACAGTGAATTCGGCGGGAGGGAGGCGAGGTCGAAAGACCAGCTCATCCCTATACGCTTTTCTGCGTTTAAGGCACTTAAACTTCTGAAACTGTATGAAAAAAACAGTCAGGATTTGACTAACCATCGGATAACACCACCGATGTATGAGAGATGACCGAATGTCATATGCGCTCCCCCCCCCCTCCTTCCTGGGAGGAAGAGTCGAATGACCTCAATGTCCTATACGCTCTCTACGTACAAGTGCCATGTACTACAGGACAGAGACGAAAAAGCTCCATTTTCGTATACTCTCAACAATGAACCACATAAATACACAAAACCATCATCATATTAATAACGGGTAACGTGACAAGACAATCAACAATGGACAACCCATGCACAAGACTGACCTTGTTGAAATGGCTGCTGACATCATCTTCCCATTGGTGAAGAACGATGCAGTCCCAAAAAAGTGGTTGTTTCCATAAATTAATTGTGAAATATATAAGCAATGAGGAAACCTCATCAAAAATATAAGCCTAGTTATTTTTTCAAAATCGACAAGGCGAGAGGATTAGAGGTGTCACGGAGATAATGGTCTGTAAAACTTGACTCACAGTGCCACTGAGCCACCGACATAATATCATCCACAGGGACCCCATTAAATAGGGCGGTGGATGTCACTACGCCGCGGACACTGTGAGCTTTGGCCACGTCAACCTGCTTCCCGGTGGCGGATTTATGACAAAACTGAATGCATTCTACAATCCACCTGGAAATGGTGTCCTTAGAAGCCCTGCCATGGGGTTCAATATATGACAACCATAACGCCGACTGGTCGGTGCGCCACTCCGATGTACGTTGTTTGTACCGGAGAAGCGCCCGGACGGGACACCATGCTTTAGAATTAGGATCATATCTAGTTAAAGCAGGCAAAACAATAGGTTGACCTGGATATTTCAACGACTGATTCTTAGCCAACAAATTAATCCTAGGTAGCAGCTTAAGGCCTTCCCCTGAAACCACAAAACGGTCATCCTCGGCTGATAAGGCATGAATTTCACTTCTACGCCTAGCCGAGGCCGCAGCAATTAAAAACACAGTCTTCAGTGTTAATAGTTTCATAGAAATGGAACTAAGTGGTTCAAAAGGCTTATCACCTAGTACTTGAAGCACTAGCGATAAACTCCAAGACGGAATCACAGGGGGATTCCTTGGTCTTAGATTGCCCATGCCTTTAATTAATACATTTAATGTATTTACTTCATCACTTCCCCTCTTAGCCAAACAAGGAATAACAGACATTAAAGCTGACTTATAACCAGCAATAGAGTTAGGCTTGAGGCTATAGGCATCATACAGGTGACAGAGGAAATCAGCTACTACCTGAATAGATGAATCCATTGGATCAATATATCTTTTTGAGCACCATTCTGCAAATCTGTTGATTTTATAATTATATGCTCTGGAGGTTGACCCCCTCCTGGCTTTGGCCATAAACATGGCTGCTTGCTCAGAAAAGCCCTCCTTAATTCTAGATTCCTTGACAACATCCACGCAGTCAATCTGAACATTGACGGATTGTTGTGAAGGGCCTTGCCCTGGAAGATAATGTCGTCCATCAGAGGCAGAGGAACCGGATTGCAGACCAGAAGGTCCAGCAGATCCGTATACCATGATCGGCTTGGCCAATCCGGGGCGATCAGAAGCACTTGGCATTCCTCCTGTCTGATTTTCTGAAGAATTTTTGGAATCAGGATTGCTGGAGGGAATGCGTATGCATACATTCTCCCCCAGCTGATAGCTAACGCATCTGTTGCGAAAGCGCTTGGATCCGGAATCGGAGAGACGTACGTCGTCATCTTCGCATTCTTCTTCGTTGCGAACAAATCGATGTTGGGTTTCCCCCAATGGTCGAACAGACGATCCGCCACACATTGATTTAGTTGCCATTCCGTGGGTAAAACACTCATCCTTCGGCTCAATGAGTCTGCTAGCAGATTTAACCTTCCCGGAATATGAACTGCTTTTCAAGGTAATCTGGTGATCCAGGCACCAACAAAGCAGTCTCCATGTCATCATACAGAGACTGGGCGACTTCGTTCCGCCCTGGCGGTTTATGTAAGTCACAACTGTTGAGTTGTCTGAATGAATAAGAACAATCTTGCCCTTAACTTTCTGTAAGAAATGTTCCAGGCCCAGGACTACTGCTCTTAGCTCCAGTAGATTTATATGTTCCTTTGACTGTTCCAGATTCCAAAGCCCTGATATCGTGGATTCTTCCAGGCAAGCTCCCCAGCCCTCCATCGATGCATCTGTATACACAGTCACCTGAGGGTGGGGAGGGGTTAGCATAACCCCCACCAAGAGATTCTCTGTGTCCAACCACCATTGCAGGTGATGAATCAGAGGCACCAACACTGACACGTTCGAGTCCAGCGAACCTGTACTCTGGGTCCATTGTGTCATGAGAAATAACTGGATCGGCCGCCTGCGTAAGGCGGCCTGAGGAATGACTGGTTCCAATGAAACCATCAACCCCAGCATTCTCAAGTAAACCCGTGCCAGGACATGACGACTGTCGCACACTGACTGAATCAATGAGATGAGTTTCTGAACTCTCTCCTGAGTAGGAAAAACATATCCTGTCTCTAGATCGAAGAACATCCCCAGGTAAACAAACTTCTGGGATGGAGTCAGCTCTGATTTTGGGAAATTGATCATCCAGCCCAAGTCTGTGAGAGTCTTCAAAACAATCTCCAGACTGGCCGATAAACTCTCCTGGGTGTGCGCTTTCAACAGCCAGTCGTCTATGTACGTGTGGACTGCTATGCTTCTCCTGCGGAGGTATGCGGTGATCGCAAGAACCACACGGGTGAAAACCAGAGGAGCCGTGGAAATTCCGAAGGGTAACACCCTGAATTCCCACTGTCTGCCCTGGAATGCAAATCTCAGGAAGCGACGGAAACTCCTGTGTATGGGGATGTGGAAATAAGCGTCCTTCAAATCTATCGACGCTGTCCACATTCCCCTCTCTAACCCCGCCAACACCGAGCGCACAGTCTCCATCTTGAAACTGGGCGTCTCTATGAACTTGTTCAATGGCTTGAGGTTGAGAATTGGTCTCCACCCTCCGGTGTTTTTTGTTACTAAGAACAGGGTTGAATAGAAGCCCGGACACCTTTGTGCCGGCTGAATAGCTCCTTTTTGTATGAGGGAATTTATTTCCTCCTCGATACACAACCTTTGCTCTGGATCTCTCGGATTTGGAGTCCAGATCGGCACTAGAGACAGTCGCGATGGCGGGCCTGTCATCCAATCGGGATGATACCCGACTGAAAGCCATCGCAAGACTAAACGGTCCTGAGTTAACCGTTCCCACTCTTGCATGTGGTCGGCTAGCCGGCCTCCCACCGGTCCACCTAGGGATAGAGGTGGACATAAGGAGTGCAAGAGCGGCACTGTCTCCTTTGCCAGAAACACCGGAGCGGTTCTCACCGCGGTAACCGTCCCATCAGGACTTAATGGACGTCTCCGCCGCCTCGAACATGTCCACGACATGCTCTGCCAGCGGCAGAGAAGGCATAGCGTTAGCAGTAGGCTTACCAGCTAACCACGGCCTGTGATCACGCTGGCTAGCCGACTGCTCCACGGGCAGATCTGGTCTAACACTCACCAACCACTGGCAAGCGTCAGACCAATCCTCCTCCGTGGCTAGCTGCGAGTGCTCTACAAGACGGGGGCCTTCGTCTTCCTCCTGAGCGCAAGCAACAGAGCTTGACGGCGGATACGCTGATATCCCTGGCAAGCCAGGGAGAGCATGCGGGCCTGACAACACCGGCATGCTAATCTCACTGGCTTGACCAGGAGCAGGCGCCGTGGTAGAGCGCGGGGCACATACCGCCCCACCACGGCCCCGGCCAGCACCAGCGACACTCTCGGCAAGCCGAGGTATGCGGTAACGCTGGCGCTCAGCGCCCAGGGCCACAGTCTGAACCGTGGATTCTACCCCTGCGTGAGTAGAACCGTGGAATAAGTCGCCTGTATTCCCCGCGAGGGGTGCACAGACGTCATAATCCATGGCCACGTCCTCAGACGGCGACCCCAACAGGTAATCCTCATCCTCCTGGCCAGACAGATTAGACTCCGGGTCAGCAAAGAGAGCTAACCCGGACTGGCCAGGGAAGGTGCCATAGGAGGTACTGGCACCCGCGGCGTGCGGATACCCCTGGACTGATAAGCAGCCCGCGGGTTCCAGCAACAACCGTCCACGGCCCCTCGGCGCGGCAATAAGCCTGCTGCCAGGGTCGTGGAACGTCCCCTCTAATGGGGCCACCTCAGAATCTTCGAACAACGGAAGCGTACTAAGGAAAGGTGATTCAGAGGTGGGGATTACCTGCTCCGAAGCAGATGATGAGGACAGCAAAGGATTTGGTCCAGGAAGCATGCCACGAAGCAACCATGGAACCAAATCCTTTATTGTCCTCCTCATCTCTCCCAACATCTCGGTCCGGAAGGCCTCCATGTCCACCGCGGACGAGGCCTTCCTCTTACCCTTCTTACTCACACCCTCTCTTTTCTGCTTCTTCTTCTCCTCCTCCACCACCTTGTCCTTCGCCTGCAAGCACAAGAATTCGGACATTAGCTCGCCCCCCCCAGTGCTTACATATCTCGCAATTAAGCAAGGGACCACAGGGGCTACACTGATAACAGAGATGAGGCACAAACTTGTCCTTCAAAAACCGTCCACAGGACGCACAACCAGGTCTCTGAAACAGGGCAAAGGACGAGGAGTATGAGCAATCTAGTTAAGCTCAGAAACTCACCAACTCAACAGAAGGAAAATGATCATAAAGATCAATATTCATCAGAAAACCAGCTTTGGACAAACTTTAATTGTTAATAAAGAGCAAGGCTGATTATGACGTCATTAATCCTATGACAGGAAAAAATCGATCCCCAACAAACATCCAAGTGCAAGGACGAATTGTATCTCTAACCAGAACATGTGCAGAATGGACATTTCGACTACACAACCATCAGATATATACTGATAACAATGGCAAATACTGTTAATTATCTCCCTTTCCTCTCTAAATAATTAACATCACCTCATATCAATAATTAGATACCTGACACTTTGTATAGACAAACCATCCAACGTGATGAACTGGAGCACTCCACCAACTGAACGCCTCTTAACTCTCTCCACCTCTAGGGGAAGGAATTGGATCAAGAGGGCAAAGTGAGAAGACCTTTATACTAGGCCTCCGACTCACTGGACATAAAATTTTTGGTTAGATAACCTAACCGTATTAGTAGGAAATGGAACCATGGTGGAGAGAAACAAACCCTCTGCTGATGTGATGTCCATTACATATCGTCACACAGACCTGTGGACATAAACACAAAGAGAGATTAGTATTATATAGCACCTAGTTGAAATAAACCAACTAAACAAGGCGCTTATCACGGTAACCGCGAGTCCCGGAAACACATTACACCGGGGACAAAACTCGCTAATTTTACTAGAAGTCACCTGATATAAAGGTCTTGGGCCCTCCTGTGGCGAAGTCATCCTTTCTGCAATCTATATCAGGAATTATCACTTCCAAAATTCACACAAAAAGACTATGAATTGAGTTAGAAAAGCTCTAGCACAAAAACATGTGTAGACTCTCTGCCAATAAATTAGCAAAGAGGTAGTGCTAGTCTGCGCATGCGCGGTGGTGGGGCTGGCATCCGCCAGACTACACTCTGACTCCCTGCCCAGTAGGGGCACCTAACTGTTTTAATCTGAGTGTTTATTGAGTGAAAGCCGATATTTAGCAATATCAAAAGTATTAGGGAGGTAAGTATACTCTTGATGTGAAAAGGTAGGTCCCTCAATTGATATCTGTAATACAGTGGTACTAATGCATTCTGGTATTTGTTGGTGTTTTGGTAACTGACCATTCAGAGCACGGATGGGTATGCAATGGCATCATAATATTACTTGTATCAATTAACACTAGTGTTAACTGGTAATTGGTTGGTAATTGGTACTATTTTTGTGATCGATGATTGGGTTTATATGCTAAACGATGATCAATTAATGATTGATCATAACAGCTTCTCATTTTTTACCCATTTTGACTGCAGTACCTATAGCATGTTCAAGGATAATTACCCTTTTCAAACCAAGTCACAGGTACGACAGATTCTTAATAATTTAAGAAATAATCTGTTGAATATTTTGAAACTAATTTGACTTAGGCAGCAAAAGCTTCCAGTCAAATAAGTTTCAAAATATTCAACATGTTATTGGTATGGGTGCTTTGAAGTTAACATACTATTTCAGTGCTGAAAGAATTAGTGCCTTAGACTAAGGAGTAATACTATATAGTTGTAACAATTAAATTTAAATTCTTCTCTAAAAAGTATTCGTTTTCTAGCTTGACCAGTTAAAATATATTAATAAAGTCAATTTATAAATAACCAAATCGATTTCAGAAATCATGATCGATCGGTTGGTCGAACATGCAAATCAATCAATCATCGATCAAATCGATTAATCGGAACAACACTAATTAACACTCATATTCAATGCAACCAAAAATATCCTCTGCAATTGGCTATGAGAAATGTCCACTTGCAAGCCGCTTTTGACAACAATAAAAAGCTGCTAATAGCTATGATGTGTAACATTTCATAACTTACATAATGCTTTTAAAATTCAAGGCTGCATACAAGTTCGGAGGTCTACTACCGCCATAGTGAATTGAGATAAGTATGATTGAAATCAGATATTCAGTTGATGAGTAGTCTTTGCTAGCCATGTGAACTAATAATCTATGCATGAACAAGTGAGCAATCATTTGCCGGATGCGCATAGTGTACCAGTGGCCAGAATGCTGTGTGTGTGCGTGTGTGTATGTGCGTGTGTGTGTGTGTGTGTGTGTGTGTGTGTGCGTGTGCGTGTGGTGCATGTGTGAGGGTGTATTCTTGCTTAAGTGTGTTGTGCATGCATACATGTGTGTGTGTGTGTGTGTGTGTGTGCGTGTGCGTGTGCGTGCGCGTGCGTGTGCGTGTGTGTGCGTGTGCGTGTGTGTGCATGTGTGCGTGTGTGCATACGGTCGTGTTATATTTTGCATGCATACATGTCTGCACATGCCTGTATGTGAGTATGTCAATCCCAGACTAAACCGCTTAAACATATCAAAGGTGCATAAAATATTTGTTGAAAAATGTTATCTAGTAGATATGTGAAGACCAAGGCTAGCTAGACAACAGGCCCAAGGGGCCTGTGTCACTCACCTGGAGCATTATGCATTTTTATCACAATTGTTGGTGGGTGGTTTAGGAGTAGTTATCTAAATGAGTGTGGACATTTTTGCAAGCCCAATATGGCCGCCAAACATGCTACATTTTGATTGGTCCACTGCAGCGATGTTTCTGAGGTAGAGCCTTCCATTGAAAAAACTTTAATGCCACTCAGTGCCCAATCATCTCCCAAATTTCAACCCAATCCGCTCAGCGGTTCTGGAGTCATTTTGGCAAAAATTAGGTTATCCAAAATGGCCACCAAACCATTTGGTCGATCAAGTTCCCTTGAAACAAACTTGGTGCAGCTCTTGCTCTAGATGATATTTCATGCGTTTTGAATTGATCCCAAAATGGTTTTGAAGAAGATTTTTAAAGACATTTTAACGCGGCCACTTTTTTTTACGGATCCACTTCTCTTGAACAAACTTTAATGGCTTTTAGTCCTTAATCATATATCACAAATTTCGGCCTGATCGCCTCAGCGGTTCTGGGGAAGAAGTCGTTTTTGCGAAAAAACAAGGTCATCCAAGATGGCTGCTGAACCATTTAGTCAATCAAGTTCCCTTGAACAAACTTGGGTCAGCTCTTACCATAGATCATATTTCATGATGTCTGAATTGATCTCTCAAACCGTTTTGGAGACGATTTTTAAAGACATTTCTAAAAATCAGCCGAAATCCAAGATGGCCACCGGTCAAATTGGCCAATCGGCTTCATTTGAACAAAATGGAATCTCTATGCTCTAAGGATGCTTCCTACCAAATATAATTGAAATTGGCCCAGTAGTTCTCGAAAAGAAGACATTTTAAATTTCCCATTGCTTTAGTATGGGAGCTTTTGGCGGGAAAATGATCCAAGATGGCCACCAAACCATTTATCCGACAGTTTCAAAAATTGCAAATTTCAAATCAGAATACCCAAAAACTCAAATAAAAACAATTTCAGCCTCAAAATCCATCAAATAAAAAAATCCAATAAGGCCGCCAAAACATGCTATATTTGGATTGGCCCATGGTGGCCATGTTTTTTAACGGATCAACTTCTCTTGAACAAACTTTACTAGCCCTTAGTCCCTAATCATATCTGGCAAATTTCGGCCTGATCCCTTCAGCGGTTCTGGAGGTGATTTTCGCTAAAACTAGGTCAACCAAGATGGCCGCTGAACCATTTGACCAATCAAGTTCCCCTGACCAAACTTGGTTGAGTTCTTGCACTGGATCATATTTCATAAGGTTTCCTTCAATCACTCAAGCGGTTTTGGAGAAGATTTTTAGACGTTTCTAAAAATCGGCCAAAATCCAAGATGGCCACCAGCCAAATTGGCCAATCGTCTTCGTTTGAACAAATTTGGATTCGTATGCCCTAAGGATGCTTCCTGCCAGTGGTTTTTGAGAAGTCGTTTTAAAGGAACAGTTGACGGATGGACGACGGATGGACACACGGCGGATGGTCGCCACGACATAAGCTCACTTGGCCTTTCAGGCCAGGTGAGCTAATAATGGCTAAAACATAGTCCAAGCTCTACAGTTGTGTCCATCGACACCATTGCATTACAACAACATTACATTTGTAACATGATAATTGACCACCAGTCAGTATACTGCACTATAAGCAAACAATAAAACATGCTGCTTCAAGCTCCAAGGACATGCAAAAATAAATATACAATTATGTGTAATATCATATAGTGTGAACAAGAGGCCCAATATGCCTGTATCGCTCACCTGGAACATTGGCATTTCAACTAATCTTACTTAAGTTTTACATCCATCAGTGTCACTTCCAATGACTTTCAGCCAAATGATTTAGTTTTCGAGATATTGACAACAATCTCTGGACTGTTTGTTTTGCATTAGTGATTTTGAACAATGTTTATGTGAAAATAGATGATATCAGTGCTAACAACAGCTGGTTTGTTAACTGTCTCACTGCTGCAAGCCAGTGCAGCCAATAATTTCAATTTTCAAAAGCTCTTGACTTGTTGAATATTTTGAAAACAATTCGACTGAAAGTTGTTGGCGGCTTAGCCACCAACAACTTTCAGTCCAATTGTTTTCAAAATATTTATCAGGTTCAGAGATATAACCTTTGGAATATGTCATCCGCAAAAACTCAGTCAGATGGTTACTAGAGGTTTAAATACAATTTGAAGAAAATGGTCTCTAAAGGCAGGTAGGTGGTCTTTATAGCAGGTTATTCCCCACCACCACACAATCCATTTAACACGTGCACATCTGGCTGAATCACTGAGTTAGCAGCAGGGGTAGGGTGAGCTGGAGTTGATTTAGAAAATAATTTGACTGAAAGTCATTGCTGCCCTAGGCAGCAACGACTTTCATTACTTTCAATCAAATACATTTCAAATATTTTTAAGAGCATAGATGTCAGAGCACATAATACATATCTTAAATATTTCTGCAGTATTGGAAGGGTTAATCTGTTAATTGGAATTTAATATCTAGTTTGGCAATAAAATCTGACATAGTGATAAATCAATGGACTGTGGGAACAAACCATTATTTGCCCTATGAAAGTGAGACTGCAAATATTTAAGGAGTGATAACTCTGGCATTTGACGTCCTATCAGTTTCATTTTCACAACACAGATATTAGATGCCGTCATTAACATTGTGGCCAAGTTTGGTGTCAATCCGTCAAGAAATAACAAAATGAGCCGCCATTGTTGGTGATGGACAAACAGATGGATGGACAGACATACAGAAGACGGATGGGGTTATCGCTATACGACAGCTGACTGACAAGTAAGTGGATTTAAGAAAACCAATTTCGGCTTCAAAATCCATCAAATAAAAAAATTGAATATGGCAGCCAAACACGCTAAAATTTGATTGGTCCACAGCGGCCATGTTTTTTACCTATCAACTTCCCATGAACAAACTTTAATGGCCCTTAGTCCATAATCATATCCCCAAAATTTCAGCCCGATCCGTTCTGCAGAATAAGTCGTTTTCACGAAAACTAGGTCATCCAAGATGGCCACCGAACCATTTGGCCAATCAAGTTCCTTCGAACAAACTTGGTTCAGCTCTTGCCCTACATGATATTTCGTGAGTTCTGAATCAATCCACCAAGTGGTTTCGGAGAAGATTTTTAAAGCCATTTCCTAAAATCGGCCAAAATCCAAGATGGCTACCAGCCAAATCGGCTTTGTTTGAACAAACTTGGATCCCTATGCCCTAAGGATACTTCCTGCCAAATATAATTGAAATCGGCCCAGTGGTTATTGAGAAGTCGTTTAAAGGAAAAAGTTGACGGATGGATGGACAGACAGACAGGCGGATGGACGGACGCCGGACAGACGACGGATGGTCGCCATGGCATAAGATCACTTGGCCATTCTGGCCAGGTGAGCTAACAATGTAACCTTGGAAACAAAGTCATAGTCACCTGATTAAGGCGTATTAAACTAAGATTAACCTTTTAATAGTCAGGTCGGCCAAAACTTCCCTCGGCAGTGGTCTTGAGGAATGTCCATTTGGAGTCTATGAGATGAGTATTTTTGAAAATTTACAACTAGAATTCCTGGCTCGATAAGCAAGCCAGTCATTTCAGTGGTAAATTTTTCAAAAATAGTCATCTCTTTGGCCTGTAAATGGAGATTCAATAAGAAAATATTTAGATTTTCTTGATCAACTTTAACCATGAAAGGGTTAAAAATGCTTCCAAAATGACCACTGGTCAGTTATCATATCAACTGATGCAAAATGACCACTGATCAGTTATCATATCAAACTGAATGCAAAATGATCACTGGTCAGTTATCATATCACTGATGCAAAATGACCACTGGTCAGTTATCATATCAAACTGAATGCAAAATAACCACTGGTCAGTTATCATATCAAACTGAATGAAAACTAGCAATGGTAAATTCTATTTTATAGGGGTCTAAACCCCTTGATTGCCAATGTTCTGCAGAATGAAGAAGAATATAGAAGAGCCACAAAGTGCCTGAACGCAATATTAAGACAATCA
>JAVVLW010003299.1:0-147252 GCA_034401795.1 Chaetoderma sp. LZ-2023a | reverse complement strand
CTTTTCAGCACAGCACCCATCAACTCCTGTTCTGGGTAGGGGACGGAAGGCTGGATCTGAAGTATTGAAACTGGGTTTTCATACAAAATTGATCCAAATCATGTATTTCTGGAAGGTGTGTGTGGGTTGGGGAGGGTGTGTGCGTGCGTGTTTGTGTGTGTCCTTTATAATATATATTATAAAGGACACACACAAACACGCACGCACGCACGCACGCACGCACGCACGCACGCACGCACGCACGCACGCACGCACGCACGCACGCACGCACGCACGCACGCACGCACGCACGCACGCACGCACGCACGCACGCACGCACGCACGCACGCACGCACGCACGCACGCACGCACGCACGCACGCACGCACGCACGCACGCACGCACGCACGCACGCACGCACGCACGCACGCACGCACGCACGCACGCACGCACGCACGCACGCACGCACGCACGCACGCACGCACGCACGCACGCACGCACGCACGCACGCACGCACGCACGCACGCACGCACGCACGCCTTCCAGAAATGCATGATTTGGATCAATTGTGTGTGAAAATACAGTTTCACTACATCAGATCCAGCCTTCCACCTCCTACCCAGAACAGGAGTTGATGGTTGCTGCGCTGAAAAGAAAAGAAGATGAAAACATATATATATATATATATATATATATATATATATATATATATATATATATTTATATATATATATATATATATATATATATATATATATATATATATAGAGAGAGAGAGAGAGAGAGAGAGAGAGAGAGAGAGAGAGAGAGAGAGAGAGAGAGAGAGAGAGAGAGAGAGAGAGAGAGAGAGAGCGAGAGAGAGAGAGAGAGAGAGAGAGATGTGACGGAATTGTGAGAGTCATACGCAGATATGACTGGCTATTGAAACATCCAGTCATCACGCTAATCATGTCAGGCTTTCATATCCATCCACTGTAAACTGATAATTAGTGTAACCCGTGATGACTATTACGGCCCTGCCCATGATAATGCATTTTCCTGGACCAGTACTGGCCGAATACCAGACCATATTAGCCTGTTATTGGTCCAGTACAGGCCCAGTAAGCTGCGTCCGCGGGGTGGGGTGAGGCAGGGGGGGGGGTTTGGGTTGGGGTGTGTGGGGCTGGGGGGGGGGGGGTTGATGTTACATAAATATAGATCTCCTTTTGCCAGATTTCAATAAAATGGCTAAAGACATTCGCTTGGAAATTAAGATCATGTTCACATTACACTGCGGTTGTACCATATATAAAGCCAGTACGCTGTTTAAAATAACATAAGAAACACAGTTCCAGTAATCCGGATTGATTAGTACATGTTATGTCATTGGCGAGATTTCCGAGTTAGATATCTCTGTCCTGTAAATTACGAATTTTCGTAAGCAGCAATAATTCCGCTGCCGCTAGCAGATTACAACTAGCCTACTAAAATATAACCTCAATGGACCAACCCTCGTGTTACTGTTCTGTGTGAAACAAATGAGCTCATCTAGAATCCATTTGAAATCAGATGTATTCTATCATTGTGTCTAACATTATTACCTCATTGTTCATGACGATAATAGTTCCAGCAAAATACATTCACGTTTACGATAAATTACTACTGAACCAGAAGCAAAGCTATTATACAATTACTGGCTTCCTGAAATGCAGTTTGCCGAGAGAATGCCGTATTGTCTTCAGATCGGTATCAACGATTTACGGAACTCGCGTCAGAATGAGCATGTAAATAGGATCCATTCGTAACTATGCTATTCACAAATTTAGTGCGTGTTGGAATTGATTTGAAACTTTGAAAACTGAAGTCCTAGATTCTAACTTTCAGGATAACCATACAGGTAAGCTGTTGGATATTCATAAACTAATTTAGCTTGAGGTTATTACTAGTTATTGCAGCAATAACTTCCAGTTCCAATTAGCTGCTAAATATTCAAGTTAATGTTTATTAAGTTCTTCTTGTCGTTTACACGATCACACAATCAGTCCAGCCTGAGCGACAAATGTCGTTATTACATCCAGGTCTTGTCTGGAGCTTGATGTGTTGAGAGGTCGCCATTAGTCATATTGCGTCTTTAAATCCCGTGTAAAGCAGGCAGGTCCGCAAGATGTGTGTTGGTGTTTGGTCTTCGAGACCGCAGGGACAGGTTGGTGAAGGCACCAGCTTCAGTCTTCAGGGCATGTGAGCTTTGAGGCGACAATCGTCAGTTCCTAGTCGCGTGATAACAACCTGCTGCCAGGGCTCGAGCAGTACGCGTCCTTTGCTGCACTTGGCTGCCTCGATGCTTTCAAAGAGCTTTCTTCTCGCCGTATTTCCCGGCTGGTACACTTGCCGGTGATGTATGTCCCTCAGAAGTTTTGATGTGGACACCTCATCCATTTCCCATGTAAATTATTGCTGAGCTGTCTGTGAATGCTTGGATCAAGGATTCTTTGCGGTACGTCTCAGCAATCATGACCACCCTTACACCACTAAGGTCTAAATTCACTAAGGACAATAGACGTCATAATCAACCATGTGACGTGTAGGCTGACGTCATACTCAATTGCGTCATGAATGACGAATCTAAGTTCGTTATGAACGCTTAATTAATGACGACCTAAGCGTTGTTGTAAAAATTGTATGGAATTTGAAAGTCAGGGAGTTCAGGGATAGATCGATCCCAACACAGGCGAAGTGTGGGTGGAGGCGGCGGAGCTTAGCTAAATATGGGCGGGGCATGGCTAAAACTGGAATCCTCCATTCAGACTCTTACAGTCTGACTGACCTTTTCCACCTTTGTGTTGGATCTATGTCACTTGCTTGTGCGTCCATTACTTTCTAAATCTTGAGCGCCTATCACATGTGAGTGTCTTGAACGCGTGGCCCTCATCACTTTAAATCGCATGATTATCGCCGTCACTGACCTGCTCTTCGTTGACGATGCAATTTTGATTCATGATAATGAATGGAGGGATCCGATCTGCGATTCACGTATCTGACATCATAATCCAATACGTCACATGCTAGCAGACGTCAAAATCATAATGACGTAGCTTCGTCGTGAAAATCGAAAGGTTCGTCATGAAGTGTACGAATTGTATGTGTGTCTTTGAGGAATTTAACATTTAATACACATTCTGACCTATGGCAGAAACAGCAACCAGTCGAATAATTTTCAGAATACTCAATAGCTTACCCGCAACATTACCTTTGTATTTAGATTCTGGGAATGGACACTTCCAGATTTAGCTATACCACGTTCCACCCACACCTCGCTCGTGTTGGGATCGATCGAGCAATTTCCAGAAAACTATATATGTCAGCCTATGGCAGCAACAGCGCCCAGTCAAATTAGCATGTTTAATAAATAGTAGAAACATACAATTCGCACAACGTGTCGGACTATTAAGAATTAAAGACTGGCCTAAATCATTTATGACGTAATGATTATGACGTCATTCGACACGCCGCTTCGCTGAGTATGACGTCATGTGACGTCAAATCATCGATGGATACTCTGGAAAGGTGAATTTAGGTTTCAAAGTTTCAAATCGATTCTAATACGTATAGTAAGATGACGTGGCTTAGCAAGAACTGGGCAGGGCATAGCTAGAAAAGGGTCTCTCCTTGTATTTCCAAGTGGCTGTTCGCATGACACCAAACACGGATGCGCTTATCCCATGGAGATTCTTACGGACTGTGATTTGTGATCCTCACCACTCTGCATAAAGCCAACGTCCATGTTATTTTTCTTGATTAGCTATAATTATTTCATTAATCCATCGGCAGTGGGTAAATGCCTCGCCATACTGAGATGTGATGTAATCTCTTCCTCTACCTCCCCCCCCCCTCCCCCCTTTAGATAATTAACCTCTCTTGTGTCAACAGTAAACCTACCTCAAAGCGCTCAAAATGTTACTTATATTAAATAACACTTAAGTTTTAATAGCTTTCTATTATCCTGCAAATGTATATTTCTCACGAGCACTTCAGAGGCTGTTTTTGGCCGGCATGAAAAATCTAAAATTCTGCTTAATCAGTGTCCATTTGCAGACCACGAGAAGAGGATCCTTGGAAAATTCCCAAGTGAAATGCCTAGCTCCGTTACTGACCATGTCATTACAGCGCTGAATTTTCCAAAGTCGTTTCATAGAGAAAATTGGATAAGACCTAAGTTGAATTATTTCGGCGACAGCTGGCGCCAAATCCTGTATTACATAACAACAACAACGTAGTTTTTTGGTAAATCCATTATTAGCGAGTAGCCTTCATTATGCGCACCATATCTGTATTGTGATTGCCATTCTACTCTGTGACAAGGTGGAAATAAACATAACCGTTCATCATAGCGGATTGATTTAATCTCCGCGAATACCAAAGCAACCGCCAAGATCACGACCAGTGCCTAAGGTCCTGATTAGATCTGATACGAAGGCTAAGGATAATGAAAGCTGGCACCACAATACGTGTAGTGACCTCAAAAACGGTTAGAGTCCGGAATACTATGTAGTCACATAAGGCAATAAATGATTCTGCTTCGAGTGGCCTGAGGGCAAGAGACACAGAGAAATTCTACAGAAACTGAACACTTCCTTTGCAAGAATGGGAAGACTGTCCTAGAGCTCTGTACCAAATTAAATATAACCCGCTTCACTCTATCTCAGGATCTGCTTGTATTGGTGATAGATAGACGAAATTGCAAACACCGCTGCCGATTGTTTTAAAGCAACCAGACTGAAGGTATTTACGACCCGAGCAACACCTGTCAGTCTAATTGTAAATACAATGGCGAGCAGATTCACTTTAAATAGAATATGTTCTTTAAAAACAGGATACAATGAGTTTAGCTGAACAAAGAGTATACGTTTCCATTCGTATCCCATTGTCCCAATGGTCTGCATGGCAGAATTGGTCGATTTAATACTTCACCTCGCAATTTGCCTACATTAAAAGAATACTATTTGACTTTGGCTATATGTCTTAGCAAAGTATCCCTCTCTCTCACTTCTCTCTCTACCACCCTCCCCCCCTCTCGCTCCCCCCCCTCTCTCCATCACTTTGTTTCGTTCACGTATCTATCCATCTGCTCATCTGGCTCATTCATTTCACCCACTCGAACATTCTTCCACTCTTCTCTCGCTCTCTCTCTCTCGCTATCTATATCTTTCTCCCTCTGTCTCTCACTCTCCCTCTCTCTCTCTCTCTCTCCCTCTCTCTCTCTCACTCACTCACTCACTCACTCACACTCTCGTTCTCTCTCTCCCTCCCTCTCTCTCTCTCCCTCCCTCCCTCGCTCGCTCACTCACTCACTCACTCACGTACTCACTCACTCACTCACTCACTCACTCACTCACTCACTCACTCACTCACTCACTCACTCACTCACTCACTCACTCACTCACCCACCCACCCACCCACCCACCCACCCACCCACCCACCCACCCACCCACTAACTCACTCACTCACTCACTCACTCACTCACTCACTCACTCACTCACTCACTCGCTCACTCACACGCTCGTTCTCTCTCTCTCACTCTCACTCTCTCTCTCTCTCTCTCTCTCTCTCTCTCTCCCGCTCTCTCTCTCACTCTCTCTCTCTCTATCTATATCTCCCCTTATCTCCCCTCTCTATTTCACAACCCTCTCACATCCTCCTCTCTCTCCATCCCACTCCATTCCACTTTCCCCCTCCTCCCAACCACGATCATCTCTCTCCCACCCCTCACCCATGTTGGCCCTAACCCTGATATTTTCTGTGTATCTGTTGGGAAAAGTATTGTATTTATTTCGGCATTCACACTTATCGTTCCAGTATATTTTTGTTGTTGTGATCTATTGGATGGCTGGCCGATGATCAATGTCATCAAGCTGATTAAAAACTCATCTGGGTGATTTTCTTGCCAGACCATCTGGCCAAGCCAGAGTTTGGGGAGTTTTTTGCGAGCCATCGTCTGGGGTAGAATATAATAGAAGCATTGGCCTCTAGCTATGCCCGCCTATTGCTAGCTAAGCACCCATAGTATAGGTGTGTTGGAATCGTTTTAAAACATTGAAACATGAATTCCAAGGTAACAATAAAGATAAGATATTTATAAATTAATTTGACTGGGAGCGTGTTGCTGTTTTTGAAAGTTATTACAATTTTAATTAAACAAAGATATGCTATTCATACGCTTTTGTGACAGACATTTACAGATTTCGCGTAGGATGAAGTCATAATCAATGACGTCATGAATGATGTCTTGATGTACGTCACGGACGCATAATTGGCGACGGGCTAAGCGTTGTTGTACGAAATGTATGTCCTTACTATTTAATAAAGTTGTTGAACATTTTGAAACTAATTTGATTGGGCGCTGATGCTGCCATATAGTTTTCTGGAAATTGATAGTTAGGGAGTTCAGGGATCGATCGATCCCAACACGAGAGAGGTTTGGGTGCAGCTTAGTTAGGGATGGGTGGGGCATAGCTAAAACTGGAAAGGTCAATTGCATATTAAAAGCAAGGCGGTTCTTTGAAGGTGTGATCGTAATCTAAAAGTAACGTATGTCATCTTAATATCTTGCATAGATTGAGATGAGTGTTCTTTGAAGAATGATGGACCGTATCATCTTTATGGGAATGATATAAATTCAAACCAGAGCAAAATGCGCTATTATGTCACGCAGTGAGATAGATGCATATCGCTGAATGAAATGACAGTGTTTTTATGGTTAACTATCTTTGGCTTCCAATCGCATAAGGCATTGGTATATTGTAATGAGTAAAATAACAATTCACATTCCAGTATCAAGAAGGATCGTCAAATGCGCGTGATAGTCTCTCGGCTCATACAAAGTTGAAAATAATAACTGATAAGATTGCAACAGAGGCTTTGGGGAGTAAGAAAAAGCGAAATACATCCTTGAAAATGAATAATCGTGATAGAAAATCAACTTAGCAGATCTTGCGGTATCTCCATTGCGCCGAGCCATCGTATGCCGGTAAATTACGTGTACATGGGTTGCAAACCAACATTATCAAGTTATCTGATTTCCATCTCTTGGATAGTCAATCATATTATGGTGAGATCGTCGATGGACCTTTCCAGTCTATCCATCCATCATATGACGTGATAATCAACTACGTGACGTGTATGATGACGTCATGAAGGACATAGATAAGTACGTCAGGAACCCTTAATTGAAGATGGAGTAAGCGTTATTGTACGAAATCATGACTTTACTATTTACTAAACATTCTGTTGAATATTTTGCAAATAATTTGATTGGGCGCAACGGCACCCAGTCAATTTAGTTTGAAAATATTCAATAGTTTCCCTGTATAGTCTTCTGGAAATTGAAAGTCAGGGAGTTCAGGGATCGATCGATCCCAACACGGGCAAAGCGTTGGTGGAACATGGCTAGAGATGGGCGATGCATAGTAAACACTGGAAAGGTCCATTCCTTATATAAGATTGACTCATTCCATCAGAGAGAAAACTATGTAATTATTACGTCGCACAGTTAATTGTATATAGCTGAATGAAAATGGTGTACGTTTATAAATAATTATCTCAGAATTACAGTCTATTATTCAATCTTTGAATGATAAAATTGTCAATTCTCAAGACATTCGTGATTTCCTTATTTCAGAATGATGTATTAAATCATTGATGTTGCGCGCCCTTGGATCTGTAACTTATTTATCTGCACGATTGGACTGTCGATCACCCGAGGATGTAGAGCGCGATCATTGAAGACATAATCTATAGAGTGCTTGCGATTTCCTCAAATGTGTGTTTTCGTAGTAGAGTAATTTTCGTCCGAGTGCGCATGTCACGTGACACAGATTTACTGCTGTATTTTCTCGACCGATCTTGTGAGAATATTAGAATGCTACCAAAATCTATATTTTTTCTTAAGATCTGTATTAGTCATTCGAATAAAATATCAGATTTAAATGGCGAAAATATACTGGTAAACTGATGAATATTTTGAAAGTAATTTGAATGGGGGCTGTTGCTGACTACGTTAATTTTTTATTTTCATGACGGAGCTATACGTCATTATGAGTGTGACGTCAGTTAACAACTAATGCAATTGTTTACGAACTAAGATATTTGAGTCAAAGATTGAATCCTTCCATTATAATTCTATTCTTTACGAATTACAACTTATTCTGTTGAACAATTTTAATTAATAGGACTGGAAATCACTGTTGCCTTAGGAAGCAATAGTTTCAAATGATATTAATTTCAAAATATTTAAGAGGTGTCCTGTTTGTTTGCCCTGAGATTGAAATACAGGGAATTTATCTATGAGAGGGTTAAGATAAATTAATCAGAATTGGAATAGTGAAAAGTAAATATCGTTTCCATCTCTTTCCATAAGGAAAAGAGGGTATTGTATGCCTGCCTGCTTGTCTGTATGTCTGCCCGCCTGCCTACCTGCCTGCCTGCTGCCTAGCTACCTGCCTGCCTGCCTGCCTGCCTGCCTGCCTGCCTGCCTGCCTGCCTGCCTGCCTGCCTGCCTGCCTGCCTGCCTGCCTGCATGCATGCCTGCCTGCCTGCCTGCCTGCCTGCCTGCCTGCCTGCCTGCCTGCATGCATGCCTGCCTGCATGCCTGCATGCATGCCTGCCTGCCTGCATGCCTGCCTGCATGCCTGCACGCCTGCATGTATGCATGTCTGCCTGCCTGCCTGCCTGCCTGCATGCATGCCTGCCTGCCTGCCTGCCTGCCTGCCTGCCTGCCTGCCTGCCTGCCTGCCTGCCTGCCTGCATGCATGTCTGCCTGCCTGCCTGCCTGCCTGCCTGCATGCATGCCTGCCTGCCTGCCTGCCTGCCTGCCTGCCTGTCTGCTTGCCTGCCTGCCTGTCTGCCTGCCTGCCTGCCTGCCTGCCTGCCTGCCTGCCTGCCTGACTGACTGCCTGCCTGCCTGTCTGTCTTTCCGGATGATCGTTCATTTGATCGGTCATTCGGTCAGCCAGACAATTGGTCGGTCGTTCGGGTGGTCTGTCTAATTATCTTAGGACCTGGTTCAGAGGCAGACCAGCTCAGCAGATATGAAAAGATTATAGGAAACTTTAGTATTTTGATAGACTGACAGTCCAAGACAAACTTTCCTTTCATGCATTTTAGTCGATTGTAAAATACGCGATAACGAGGGAGCAGACTGGCACCATGGCCAGGGATATGAGCAACACATGTTAATAGAACGACCAGATCCATCATTCAAGAATCTGACGTCATAGTCAGAACGTCACGTGTTAGCTGATATCACAATCAAACTCATTTAGGTTTGTCACGAAAATCGAAATGTCCTCTGCGAAAGCGCACGAATCCTATGTCCTTGATGAATTTACAATTCAATAACCATTCTTCTGACTATTTTGAAACTAATTTCACATGGAGATGTTGCTGCCATAGACAGCAAGGCAGCAACTGTCCCAGTCAAACTAGTTCAAAATATTTAACAGATTACCATTATAGTTACTTTGAAATTAAAAAAATCTGGGAATTCAGGTTTCAAAGTTTCAAATCGACCCCAACACGCGTAAAATGCGGGCATAGCTAGAAACGGCTCCCTCTATATATGGCCATCATAACACGAGTTGCATACATCGTCAGATACACATCTGAACGCAATCATCTTGACACGACATTCACTCGGCAAACTACATTCCTGGAAGCCAAGAATTGTATAATAGCTTTGTTACAGATCCAGTTGCTATTTACTGCGAAGGTGAGCGAGGTGAATGCGCTTCGCTGGAACTATTGTCGTCACGAACAATGCGGTAATAATACGAGACAGAATGATAGAATATATTTGACTTAAAATGGATTATAGACTGAGCTCATTTGTTCCACATAAAACACGAACAAGATGTTGGCTCTATTGATGTAATATGTCCTTGGGCTCTTTGTAATCTGTCTGCGGTAGCAGAATAATTCATGCTTATGGGCCATAGTCATGTACAGGACAGGGATATCTAATTCGGAAATCTAGCCGATAATATAACATTTTCTAACCAAACCCGAATTCCTGAAACCCGGGTTGCTTCTTTATTTTATAAAGGTTAATGGCTTTGTCTATGGTATAGAAATTATGTATTGTGATAATCATCTTTCTGCGTCAAACATTTGAGGAATTTGACTAAAATCGCGCACACATAACGAGTACATCTGATTTCGAATGGAATCCGGAAGAACGAATTTGCCATTCTCTAAGCAGATGCATATTTATGCAACATGATTCCCTAATAACCTAGATTACCGGGCCAGTACTGTGACATTACTGGGCCGTATGGCCTGCTATTGACCCAGTACCGACCGAGTAATCCGCAATAGCAGGGTTTGTCCCGTCGCAGGCAGCAAAGTAGCAATCTACACCGAATAAATATATAGGTCTGATATAATTAGCCCGATGACTGGATGGTTCATTAGCCAATCGTATTTGTCCAACACCCACAATACATTTTGCTTCACATATCTACATATTACAAAAATATAGATGATAAAAGTGTGTTCATCAACTGATTTTTATATTCATATTGCTTTGACATTTAACTGGATAGGGAACTCATCTCAAATGTCAATGTGTTTATTGATATATTAAGAATTGTGAATCCATAAACAGTAAGGCACATTCGTTTTTTATATCGTGTTAATTTTCATTTGAGCATCGCATTAAAAGAGAATTTGGAACTCTGTTCCATTTCATATCACTATGATCAACTGAATCAATAATTATTAATTTGATAATTTTTGACGAAAACACGGACACGCTGTTATCATCTATTCGTTTGTAATATGTATGTATATGAAGGTAAATTTATTGTGATTGTGAGTGTTGTACACAGATATGATTGGCTATTGAAACATCCAGTCCTCACGCTAATCACATCACGACTATATGCATAGTAATCTTAATGGATGAACCTGAGCTGTTGGTGTAGTTCGGATCGACCGGGTGGATACCGGCCGTACCAGCCAAGCTGGGTACGCGCCGCCCGTCCTGGACTCGTTCCCTGAACACGCCCCCCTCCCTCCCACCCCTGGGTAGAGACATAAGAATATATGAGCCTATGAGACAGATCGCGTTGTAAAAACGACTAAGTTCGCCCCTGGGTAGAGACATAATCGTATATGAGCCTATGAGAGAGATTGCATTGTAATAACGACTAAGTTCGTTAAAGCTCATAGTGCGCATGCGCACGCTTAGATGCTATTTTAACAGAGCACGTAGTTTACGACAAAGATAGGATGACGCTTTCAGTGTACCGAGATGGTACCATGTAATCCTTCTTAATTACATGTTCCCGCCGAATCTGGCGTTAGCCAAGACCAGACTTCGACGGGCTTTTCAAATATGTAAACCATTTCAAAATCGGTTAAGAAATGGCTGAGTTATCCACAGAAAACCCCTTTTTGATTATCTTCAAAATATTGCCGTGACGTCATAACCACGTGGACGCAGAACTTCTACAATGTTCTAGAACATTCGACTGCGCTATTATTAGCTACGCGCTGATTGGCTGTTGCTCGGCTGATGATTGGTTGGAGCTTGCGCCTGTGACGTCACGAGTAGTATAAAAGGAGACGCGATCCAGAGTTCGAGAGCATCCTCGGCCAGTGGCCGAATAGGTTGGACCTGTACGAGCTACTATCGACAAGGCACAGATTACTTCGCTTTCTGTTGGTTTTTCTTCCACCGCACTAAAGCAATTTTGTAACTACCCTTACTTGCGGGAGCAATTTGGAACTTTCTAGATATTGTTCACGAATATCAAGAGCTACTTCGGAACACGAACTTGCGGTGAGGCCTTTACGGCCTGAATATGTGATTCTACAGATGTAGAGGCAGCGATGTTCTTTGGTGGATGACTCACCAGATCTGCCGGCCATGCCAAAAAGTGGTTATTTAACCGTCCCCGCACTGATGTCGTGCAGGTTCTTCTAACTTTCAACCGCAGCAAGTAAAACTGTGCCCGGTACGTCTTCAGAGCTGGCTGACGTACCTCGCACCGTTAAGCTTTGTTTTGTATCTTCATATCCATCTAACAACCCCCGCTTGTGATCGGGTTGTTATCAACTTCCATCCGTACCATCGGTGTACGGGAACTTTCTTCACAGCAGTAATGCTATTGTATCTCTTATTGACTACTTGTTAGCCATTCTATATTGTGCTTACACTCCTGAGTTCAATCCGCTCCCGTCATGAGCTGCTTGCGGGAATCCTGTTTGTGGGAACCAACCTGCGGGAACTTTCCAGCTTCCTGAGATTGCATCAACTCACGTCAACGAATGACGTATCAATTTCAGTAACACGATAGCCAGACTTAAGAATGACTACCGATTATTCAAGTAACTATACATAACATTTTAATTATTCCGTTAAATGTATTTTTCCAAATTATATCGTACACGTATAAACGGTTCCGATGACTAAAAGGTACCATAACGGTCTTAGTACCGCTAGTTATAATTTCTGTATATGTTTATAGTTATTCTCATTTTCTGTAAGGTGTTTTCACTAACCGCACCGTAGTAGGTTCGTTAACCTGTACTAAAGATATATAATTCTGATCATTTTTACACTGTATTGATTGTTCTGGTTAGTTTATATATATATATATATATGGCCAGTGGCCATCAGTTCATATGTTTTGTTTAGTTGTAGAAAATATATAGGACTGCAGTGCACATAGGAAACACTATTCAGCAACACTTATATATGCAGCACTTTCTTCCGCCACCTACAATTGTTCACTGAGGTCGCTGTCCGTGCTATAACTCTGTTTAGCCCGGCATGCTACCGACTAAAACATTTTCTATTCAGCTCGATAGGATAGGTTTAATATGATTCTTCATTAGGAAATCTGTGGTATACTCTTCTCTTCCGGTAGTTGCGATAATTTATCCCCGCACTCCGGCAAGATTCATATCGCTAAGATATTGTCTCTCTTCATGTTCCACTAAGCCTTGTGGCTTCTTAATTGATTGGATGTCCCTATCCGCACCATGGGCTGATCCGACCATGGGAAACTGTTGGGGTTTCCAAGCGGTGATGGCCAGGGTGTCACACACATTCCATCCGTATCTTCGGATACTTAGTAGTTAGCACTTCTGCTAATGTAGGAAAGCACAGCGAAAACATATCTTAATTAATATCTTTCTGTTATTTGCTGAACAATCCTCCCACACTGCAGTGCAAAACTGGGCAACTTGTATTTATACCGAATTCCGTAAGAATGCCTGGGCATGATATTTAGATCTGCCACGCCCTCACGGGAAGGACATTTTTTACATCTCTCTTACCCCCACCATAACGATAGATCAGTTGCCTAAAATGCTTTTGTGAAAAGTAACCGGTGTCTTGTGACGTTTTATGTAGTTACAGAGCGAGATGTTCGGATTCTTATCCAGTTCGGAGATCTTACTAAGTAACATGTATGAGCGTTGTCTTCAGTATTGATGTCTTAGGGTATCCGTACTCAATGACAGCCGTATCTAACAGCTGGGTAGCCGCCCGCCATTTGTGGCCTAAAATAATCCTTGTCTCTGAAAAATAAATGTGAGACCTAGTATTGATGAAGGCCTGCATAAATAAAGCGGCAACTACTAATTCAGCATCTTAAGAATTACACAAGACGGCGACGTGGGAATCCTTCGGGACTCGTTCGTCCAGTCTTCATGTAAAACAGCACGCAACCCTATAGTCATAATCTCACTAGGTATGGTCCTTTCTTTTCAGCATTTTGGTTACATATTAGAGTGGGCCCATTTTTGCCTACTACTCGTCTCCCGCTTTAAGCAGTGGTGACATCTTCCCGAGACGGAGGCCCGGGCGAGGCACTTGCCTCTCGCAAGGATTCAGCGACGACGGTCCACGAGAGGATAATACTCCTCACCCAAACTAGCACTAGGAGTAGTGCCCGCATGAGGCACATGATTTTTCGTCATTACAGAGATAATCTTCTTTCCTTTCAGCTCAGAGGTATAATAGCTTATATTACGTTAATTAGTTAAGTCTCGTGTACGGAAGCCTCCCTTGCGGGGGTACCTCTGCGGACCTACGAGTCTGTGTGGTATCTCTGGGAGTCCCACGTTTAAAAGTTCATCCAGCTGTCTCTATGTCTTGTATTTTCATATGATCATTAGTTTTATCTAGCATACTCGACAGTCTGTTTAGGTAAAATCATTGTATAGACTTATTTTAATTAGGTCACCAAATCAAATCTTGTAAGTCCATAGATCACGAAATTGCTATGGACAGGCATACTGGTGACACAAAATCTTGGGATGGGACAGTTGTGTTTAATGTTCGTGACAATGGTCGCACAGCCCCCCCCCCCCCCCCCGGAACGATTGAGTTCCACCAGCCTTAGAAGCCGGTCTTTGTTTCCTGTAGGGCAGTATCGTACAGAATCCGTCACCCCGAGACCGGAAGCTAACCAGCGTTTTCATTCGTCGTGCACTTGTGACATGGCGAGTCGACATCATACACCAGAATGGCCTGACACTACCCCGCGAGCTACAGGTGGTGCCCGATGTGGGGCCCGAAGAACATCATTAATAACACGCAGCGAACTCACGCCCACACCATATAGTGAGCTCAGCTCTATACCATCTCCATTTAGCGACGACTCCCTCGATCAAGAGGTAGCGTCATATGATGGATTTAGAGCTCACATGCTCACCGACTATGCCAGAAATTCTGCAGAATCAACAGCACCGCTATATAACCTGTTTTCACCTGTCAGTGATGGCAGCTTTCGGGATGTCTCACAGGCGGGAACGGAGTTTAGAACTATATCGGACATCTGGGACAGGCCACCACCATCAGGGCCGAATCGTGGACGACCCTGACAAAGACCCGATTACGGGCATGTAAATACTCCTTCAGACTACTATCATTCACCCGTGCCATCTATGGAGACCATATGGCCGGGTGACAATCCACATTGCAGACAACCTCCCGCACCACCCCCTTCTAGCACAACGCTATGCTCAAGGGGAACACCGCAGCATTATTGGGAGGAATCGGCACCACCTTTTCGCCGGTACATCAGTCACGCCACCCATCACAACCGTCAGCCGACCGCACCACCGCCATATGAGGAGTATCAGTACTCACCTCGGGGAGAACGTCCACGTAATCTTCACAATATTCCGCCTCCCGTCCATAGACCCATGCCAGTCTATTATTCTACAACTGGGCAGGATTCAATAAATTGGAGTACGCGTCTTCTCGCTCCTCAGCATCGGCATCGACGGGAAAGACCAACACCACCACAACCACCACCTGCACAACGACCAGCCTCACAATACTCGCCAGTCTCACAGATACCACCACCACCCGGCTTTCAACCCGTTCACTCTTACCGTGGTCTTGGCCAAGTCATTCTCCCTCCCGAATTTAGTGGGGAGAATGACTGGACCATTTACAAAAAAACAGTTCGATATAATAAGTTGGACTAACCGCTGGAACGATCAGCAAATGGGTGAATATCTTGCCACAAAGCTTTCCAGAAAAGCCCTTCAAGTTCTTGCGGTTCTTGGGACTGACTACACACCCACCTACAATGAGCATTGACAGAGCGATTTGGTGCCACAGCTCTCGGAGAAACCAGTCGTCTTCAACTCAAGAATCTCCGACGACGCGCGGGAGAAACTCTTCCAGAGTTAGATAGCCGAATCAGGAGGCTAGTCACCTGCGCATATCCGAGCACCAACACGGAAGGCGTAATCCATCTGTATCTTGACACATTTATCGATGCATTGAGCGGTGAACCTGTCCTGAAAGAAAAGTTATTTCTTGGCGACCACGGTAGTTTGGTCCAATTAACGGCAACCACGGTCCGTATAGAAAACTTTCTGGAGCGGGAAAAGATTAGCCAACGTCAACTCCATCCTATCAACGAAATAGAGGGTGCAGCTATCGCCACGCCTACTAATGCTCCCCCCCCCCCCCCAGTTCATCAACACCAACCACACAGACATCACCACCACCAGCTATACAGAATTCCAATCAGAATCAAGTGCCTGGAGGAAGCGGGCGTGCCTGTAGAGGAAGCTACATCGGGGCCCCTGGCCGCGGGAACCAGCGCAACAATAACAACGGCAACATGAAAAATGTATAGATGAGATAAATAAGCAGATCTCCACACTAGCTAATTTAGTCACGACACTCAGCACCAATCTCGCCACCACTCACTTTAGGACAACAAACCCCACCAGCACCGCACAGCCACCAAACATCTGTTACGGATGCAGTCAGCCGGGCCATTGGAGGGGCCGGCGTCCTAACCGACCTCCCACTACAACGCCTGCCCCTACCCGCAGCACACCACAACCAGAGAAGCAATCAAACTATTAAGGGCACTGGAATATCAAAAGCCACCTCGGTGCCTGTATCCGCTTCCCGGTTCAACTACGGCCTTCGTACAACAACGTTCGGTGGCCAACAATCACCCACCAAAATCAGCTTTTACACCCACACCCAAATGCATGGCTTCACATATGTCAATGCCTACGATGCCTCCCCCATCAGCAGCATTGACCCGCCCCCTCTTTCTCCGCACATAACAAGCCTTCTTTCCTATGTAAAACGGCAGTGGTAGGTTGTAGCACCTCTGCTGAAACAACGTTTTTGCAAGCACCACGTCCCGCCACCAAGACACTGAATTCTCGGTGTCCCTTGGTGGTATGCAAAACACCACCCCACCCAACATCATCTCCCGCATCCACAGACAGCAGCGACTCAGGAGAGACGGTTCACTCCACCTCATGGATTCGTAAGTGCCAACGTAGACGAAAAAACCACGTCCCTGGTGGCATCACTGTTTCTTCTGTGCTTCACCAAAACATCCAATGAAGCATTGTAAGAAATGGCTTGCGCAGGTGGAGCTTATCCATCATCCCGTGCGCACCGCTGTCTACACCAACACAGCATACCCTGAAACAGCAATATCTCCATCATCATTGCTACCCCAGCTCCGCCCTCACCACAGCCCTCACAGCAGCGGCGACGATGAACTGGCCCTTTCCTCACTCAGCCATCCACCACATTAAGAGAAGCAATTATAAAGTAGTCAGAGTACATACAGAGTGATTAAGCTCCGACACCATTGTCGCAGACGGCGTCATTGGACACTCTTCCACAGGTACACCGCAAAGTAATATACAAGTGTGCCTATCTGTTGTGTGGCGTTTCCACCAGTGCCACCGTCGACACTGGTGCTTCAATCACAGTATTTAACAAGCGCTTATATGAGAGCATCCCACCTCATAAGAAGCATCCCCTTAAACCTACAAACATTTATCTACAGACGGCTATGGGAGCTATGTGCCCATAACCTGTGTAGTCATTTTAGTTATCCAAATCGAGGAGTTGCAATTCATACAGCGATTTGTCATCGCCTCTATTCATAACGATGCCCTCCTTGGCTCTGATCTCCTCAGTGCCAGCGAAGCCATCACACATTGCAAACAACAGGAACTCGACATACACAGCCGACGAATACCTCTTCGACCGGCATCATCATTATATGACACGTGTGCAGTTATATTATCCAGTACCGCCACAGTTGAGCCGGGACAAGAACAAATCTTGTGGGCCACCACACCACAGTTAGGAAGCAACACACCAATCGCCATGCTGGAACCAGATTCTGAGTATATGATCGCCTCACAATGCGCAAGTCCCCGCATGATAGTCGACACTACTAATAAGGAAAATATACCTTTTAAAGTGTTCAATGGTACCGCAGATCCCATCACTCTGGAACCAGGAGTATGCTGCAGCCATTTAGTGGACATAATCTCATTGAAATCACCTACACCTGCTGACACAGCACCGCACATAACTGATGATTTACCCGAACACTTACATGATTTGTATCTACGTGCCACAGTTGGATTACAGCAATCACAGAAACGTCAAATTCGGAAATTACTGCATACATATCACGATAGTTTTTCCTCCTGACAGATGGATCTCAGAGAGACCCATCTAATATGACACCCCATCGACACAGGCAATAATCGCCCTGTATGTCAACCGGTACGATGTCTTCCCATTCATAAGGAAGCGGAAGCACACCAACAAGTGAAAGACATGTTGCGGACCGGGATTATTGAACCCTCAGCATCTCCATGAACTGGCCCAATAGTACTAGCGGGCAAAAAGGATGGAACCTTGCGGTTTTGTATAGACTACCACCGCCTTAATGATCTTAGCATCAAGGACGCTTATCTGTTACCTCGGATATATCAGGCCGTGGATTCCTTGTCCGGAGCCAAGTGGTTTTGTACCCTTGACTTAGCTAGTGGATACTGGCAAGAAGCCATGGATGAAGCTGACATGGAAAAGACCGCATTCGTTTGTAGGGATGGCCTTTTCCAATTCCGCAAGATGCCCTACGGGTTGTGCAATCTTCCCGGAACTTTTGAATGACTCATTGAGCAGGTATTAACCACCCTGCAATGGGAAATCTGTCTCTGTTACATCGATGACGTGATCGTCTTCGGACCAACGTTTGAGCAAACCTTAATAAATTTGGACACTGTGCTCTCCAGATTCCGCACGGCCAATTTAAAACTCAAACCAAAGAAATGTCATCTCTTTAGACAGAGCGTTGAGTTCCTGGGACACGTCATATCTGGTGATGGAGCGGCTACTCAGCCATAAACAACTAAGGCAGTAGCAGAGTGGCCACAGCCCTTCTCAGTTACAGAGACACGAAGTTTTCTTGGCCTATGCCAGTACCATCGCCGTTACACCCGACATTTCAGCGAGGTTGCTGCAAACCTCTACAAGATCACCGAGAAAGATCGACCATTTGAGTGGATGAGTGAGTGTGAAGGCTTCTTCTGGGCGTTGAAGGAACTCTTGATGACTGCACCAATTTTTGCACATCCTAATCCAAACCTCGATTTCATCTTAGACACTGACGCGTCAGCTTATGCTGTAGGCGCTGTTCTATCTCAGGCCACAGAAGATGGAATGGAGCAGGTATTGGGTTATGGTTCGCGTACTCTGAATAAAATGGAGAGAAGATACGCAACCACCAACTGAGAACTATTAGTGGCGGTACACTTCGTCAAGTATTATAAACGCTTTCTGTATGGGCACCCTTTTAAACTCCGTACAGACCATGCCTCACTACGATGGCTCAGGAATTTGAAAAATCCGGAGGGCCAGGTAGCGAGATGGCAGGAATCCATGCAGGCCTATAACTTCAACGTTGTTCACCATCCCAGCAAATTGCATGGGAATTCCGACGCCCTTAATAGAATCGGCGTGGGAGCTGAACACGAAGAGGCCGCCACCATGATCACCGTCACAGTCTACACAGCCATCTCCAGAGTTCCCCGAATTGAAAGTGCGCCGAGTGGAATCCGGAGAAAATCGCACACCACCAAATAACAGACATACAGACATGAAATATATACGCGTGGATCCAGGAGGGGGTACGTCCTCCCAAGGAATCTGTAACACCACTTTCCACCATGGCAAAATATTATTACCAACCATTCGAAGGATGTCGATTAATAAATAACGTTCTGTATATTAATGACCGTCTGGTAGTCCCGGAAAGTTATCATGATCTTATATTAAAAGAACTCCATAATAACGCCGGGCATCTGACCATGGAAAGGACTGTTGCTCATATCAAATTGAGATTCCACTGGATCGGGATTCGCGATAGTGTCAAGGCATGGGTTGCCAAATGTATCCCATGCCAAAGACGCGCTATTGGCCAACACCACATCGAACCATCTCAAATTAATATTGTTGGTGCACTGTGGGAGTGAGTGGTTATCGACCATACTCGGATCCTTGAATATGACGGATGATGGAAATAAATACATCCTCGTATTACAAGACTATTTCACGAAGTGGGTAGAAGCATTTGCTTTGCGAGACCAAGAGGCATCCACCGCAGCGGAGGTCTTGGCAAGCAATGTGTTCTGCCGTTTTGGTATGGCTTATGAGTTGCACTCCGATAAAGAAAGTAATTTTGAGAGCCGGCTCATATAGAGCTCTACAAATTGTTCCATATCATCAAAACAAGGACTACTCCATAAAAACCCCGGAGTGACGGGATGGTAGAGAGATTCAACAGAACTCTCGCAGAGATGCTTACTAAGGAAACACGCCTTGACTGTAGAGATTGGGACCTACTGCTCCCATATGTGCTCATGGCTTACCACACTTCAGTACATTCCAGCACGGGTTATAGCCCTGCTCGGTTAATGTTAGACCATGAATTAGCCTTACTCCTCCTGGATCTGGCCATGCCTCGGATACCAGGAGAGAAAAATTCAGCATCTCTCTATGTTGAACTCTTGCGGCAAAGGATAGAACAAGCCCATGAGTTAGTGAGAGAAACAGTATCCACTGCACACTGGCAGCAAAAGACATGGCACGACCGGAGGGTGCATGGAGATCCGTATGAAGCAGGAAGGATGGTTTGGGTACACGATTCACGACGATCTGCAAACGTGCCAATAAACTGAGTTACCAGTGTAAAGGCCCCTATGTTGTAGTAGGTAAGACGTCGACCTGACCTACCGGATCCATGGTTCGGATGGCCTGACCTCAGTCATTCACTTCGATCGGCTTAAACCGTGTGTCAGTGAGGACCCAGCACCAGAGCTCGGACTGGGCGTTTCTCATGCCACCGGTACCCAGACAGATATTTCTATGGAAATTAGTATTCCCACGGTTAGCGCAGAGCACCGTGGTGCCAGTTCAGCCACACTTCTACCAAGCCAGAATGTGGGTGAACAAGCAGCTAACGCTTACGACGATGCCGAGATACGTACTCGCCCTCTCCCTCCTCAGCGTGGGTATACTCGATCTGGGAAGTCGTATCTGAAGAATTTTGTGTTTGTTTTGTCCAAGGGACCGGATGGAAAAGTTGTTCCTCCGATCTCTTCCCATTCCCACCCACTTCATGCTATGCCCCCATCATAGAGTTACCTCAAGCGGAAGCTTAGGCTGACCCAAGCCATGCTTCCTGTGGGGTGGAACATATGGCTAGATGAAGCCTTGGCGTGTCTAGAACCGCAGAACCGTACAACAAGGTGCACCCGATCAATCCCCAAAATCGCGAAACCACACTCCCTCCAAGGGACACCCTCTCCCAGAGTCCCACCCAGCCATCACTCCAATTCGCGTCTGTCATCTATACACCAAGTTCGGACATCACCGGCCCAGTCCATTTCACACTCCACTCGTCGTATGTTGACCATCAATCTTCAGATATGAGAGAGATTGCTGCAACAGAGGAGGTGGCATCCTGCACCGCACCGACCAATATTACTCCCACCCCCACCCGTGGTGGCCAGGGAAGCAGCCTGTTCAGCAGCCTTTCGGCTCGAATTTTCCCGGTATCTAAAAATTATGACAGGACACCAACCGTCGTGTAACGCGAGATGACCACATCCCCCTATCCAAGGCCTACCATACTCCCCCGTGGGCAGTCAGGACATCACACCACAGACAGAACGTCATCACATACAGAGCACACCTGCCCTCAAGGCTGGATACGTCAATTCGTCATTGCACGTACATCACATACCTCCTCGGTTATACTCAGCATAACAGAGCCATTCAACATCGGAAACAACATCATTTCTACCCTACCTACCGGTATTAATTAATTCCCGATAGAGACTCAAAAATTCCCGCAACAGTTCCACCTGCAAAAGCTGCTGGAGAAATAATATCTCCCACAAACCCCCACCTCCCGCAATAACAACAGACCTGGCATTCACCAGCGTGGAAAACAGGAATGCACCCACTTCGCTTATAACATTGGCATCATACAGCAGCCCGGACATCCCGAGAACAGCATTATCATCAACAGACAACAGCTGACAAATCTCCCGCACACACCGGCATATCCAGTTACGGGAGAACTGATCATAATGATATAAGGAATGCACTACAGCCATCTACAGTACGCGTCACGGGAGGAACGTGTGTCCAACGTTCTTCCCCCCTCCCTTTTCCCAACGTCGTACAGAAACAGCCAAAATCTACATACATCATCTACATGTAATAACAGTCAATATTATTAAGAGAGCAAGATGCCCGTTTTGTCGTCAGTCACGAGTAGGATTTTACTACCGAAATGTTGAATTCGATAATGGATTGATCAAAGTTACGACAGCATCCGACAGGTCATCTGCACTCTAAAGTAACTCTGTCCCGCCCACGGGCTCGGCCATTACAGAGTGAAATACCCTCAAGGTTAGATAAAGTTGACATTCACGCCAGCTCTCCCTCCCCACGTCCGCACCTGACGGCCATAAACACGTCACCTTCACCACAGCGCAAGTATCATCCACAGATAACCAGCCACGCGTATCAAATCCAAATCACCAACATGTCAGAAACATAGACACTCAGGTTGACTGTATTCACAGTCTCCAAACGACGGCATTGTAAATTGTAATACTGTGGCACCCACCTCCGAGTTGTACTGTAATTTAACCATTATTAAGTGGTATTAATGTGTCTGGTCTAGGCCGGGATGGAGCTAGTTCTACCCATTTGAGGAGAATGCTTGGCAGCCATCCCGCTCGGAAAACGCAGCTATCTTGTCGTAACATTGATCTACCGCCTGAATAGATCTGTTTAAACCACACATCAAATTACTTACAACTTTACAGTTACATTTGTGATTAAGAACACAACTGCTCTACCGTGCTACAAATCATTAGCGCACGGGCGGTAAAACGGCATCAACAATCTAACAGTATAATTACAAAGATAATTTCAAAAATTATCTTCTCTGCGTTCCAGTCCATAATCAACACCGGCTGAGAACTACCTATTACAGACATATACAAGACGCATGTTTAAGAACTCGCTCAAATGAGGGACATTATACTATAAAAGATTCATGATATAACATATATATATATATATATATATATATATATATATATATATATATATATATTTCCATATCTCGCATCTACAACAGACTAGTTCATTATTATACTTGGCCTGGAAAGTTAACACAATGAAGAGATAGGGCATTAGGTTTTGAGTAAGGTTCCCGCAGCCACCTACAGTGCAGGAACGAGACGTCACTCCTCGAAGATTTAGCGTTGTCCGATTCGTCTGAAGAAGAATCGGTACCAGTTCCAAAACGATTCCCGTGCGGCTCGTTATTAGCTAGCGGAGAACCCTGTACCAGAACTTTTACGAGAAAATCCGACCGCACACTTCATGTTAACAAGGATGATCTCCTCCAGTCAGCCTTCTGCGTGACGTGTCAGTATCTCTACACCGCTATTCGCTATGGAGTGACCCATGCGCTCCGTCATCATCACCGTCTAATAGAAGTGACATTAGTTCCCGGGGAAGAAAACCAGGATCGTGCTGTTTTAGCCACGCGTTTCGAATCTCGGTTTCCAATCAAAGTTCTCCCGACCGAGAAGATGGCCGGCACAAAAAACACTACCCATAGATATCCCATTAGTCATCGTCCTCCCGCGGCTACCGTGAGCAACGTACCGGCAGGAAGACGTGAAATCCTACCCACAGTCACTTCGAGGAGTGCTATGCCACTACAAGTCACTACATCAACACCGGTCCTAAGGCGGAGTAGAAGCGAAAGTCCTCCACCGAATCCAGCCTGACAGCACCCGCATCAGTAAGCAGCCATCAAACTACAGCCACTACACCCGCACCCATAGTGTCTGAAGCAATTTCAGCCAGTCAGCCAATATCGGTAGTCATCATGACACCTGCGAGAATGGAAATTCCAAGTTACCCACAGTCACCATCTCCACCAGACCTTACCATGGACGAGGGACCGGGACCGTCACAGCCTGCATCGATTAGCATAACTCCAACTCATGTTATCCAGCATCCGCCTCCTAGCCTTTCTGATCCAGCCCTCAGAAAGGGAACCACGCCAGAACGACCATATTTGAGAAAGAGACGTATCGCCCACATGCAGAACATTCAGCCAGTGCCTAACGTTACCGCAAATCGTCTGGTGAAATGTGCTAAGTCTCGGAAGATGTCATCTCGTGCCCTATCCGCTCCCGCATCCTTGCCTCAGCCTACGATTCAGCTCACCACCATCACCACGACAGTCACCGCAACCACCACGACGACCATAACGACAACAGCATCACCCGCCTTGACGACCACTAGCATCACAGCTGCTTTACAGACAGATATTTTGGCACCCGTAGTAACTGTGAGAGACATTATAGACGCTCATATTTCCGCCACCATCACTTCAGACATTTCCAAAAGTGCCAGTGATAGTGAACGCATCTCAGCAATGATAGTGCATCCACCGCGACCAACCACCGTCAGTCACGGGACCCAGACTCAATGGGGAAATTTCGCAGCAAAGGTGTAATCATTTGTGATACAGCAGAAACATCAGTGGTGTGATTCATGGAAGCGTATTAATTATTACTTTATTTTTAAAATACTTTTCGTTTTATTATATATGTTAGATCAATTGAATCCCGTCCCTGGGATGACGACGGTTATCCGACACAGCCGCGCACTTCAGTGCCCAGCTGTGTCCCACACAAAATGAGCACTGCGGACTCTGGTGTTGTAAGAACGTCGTGTGCGACGTAAAGAATACAACATCCTGCAGTGCAATAAGGTCATAATCCCATCATGCGGTCTCGGCTACGCTGGAGCTGCCCGATAAACTAACTTTTGGGTTATTATTATTATGCTCTATTTTTCTTATTATTTGTCTCCCTGTCTTAGATGTCAGGACGGCTATGGGGTCAACGAGAGCTGCCCGTTGCGGACC
Organism: Chaetoderma sp. LZ-2023a; assembly: GCA_034401795.1. Classification (NCBI taxonomy): domain Eukaryota; kingdom Metazoa; phylum Mollusca; class Caudofoveata; order Chaetodermatida; family Chaetodermatidae; genus Chaetoderma; species Chaetoderma sp. LZ-2023a. The sequence goes on along the minus strand of JAVVLW010003299.1, from coordinate 122,459 downwards.
CGCTATAACGGGCCGCAAATATATTTTAAAAATCAGTAATACGTGTTGCGTACCCCTTTATTTACCCAATGTGCGCAAGTAATTCGGAAGTAATTTACTAGATACTCCATAAGGGTATGTTACATGGAAATTTTATATTTTATATATACATATATATTTTATATTATTTTCTATTTTTAAAAAACCCTTAAATTGTGGTACGGTGGAGCTTGGGTGTTCTCTGCGGAGATAATGATTATCCGCACCCAAAAAGAACACCCATGCAAGCTATTGTTTAGGATCATTTAATAAATAAAGTTGCAGCACGCACCAAAATATTAAAACAAAAAAAAGAAAAGGCCTGGAAAAATAATTCCAGGTCAAAAATAGAAAACTAAAAGTATGCCTCCCCTCTCCTCTTTGGCACCCCTATGTGCTCTGTCTCTTGAATACGTGTCTATTGTGTCCCCACTCCCCTCCGGCCATGTGCCTACCCAAGGAAGTGTATAATACCCACCTAGCATATGTCCGTGCGTCGATCCGCAATGCGCGATCGTTTGCCACTGATGTCAAACTAGGAGGGGGTGGTGTAGTTCGGATCGACCGGGCAGGTACCGGCCATACCAGCCAAGCCATCCTGGACTCATTCCCTGAACCAGCCGCCTGGGTAGAGCCATGAGCGTATATGAGCATATGAGAGAGATCGCGTTGTAAAAAAACGACTAAGTCTGGTAAAGCGCATAGTGCGCATGCGCACACTTAGATGCTATTTTAACAGAGCATGTAGTTTACGATCAAGATGGGATGACGCTTTTAGTGTACCGAGATGGTACCATGTAATCTTTCTTAATTACTTCTTCTCGCGGAATCTGGCAGTAATCAAGACCAGAATTCGACGGGCTTTTCAAATCTGTAAACCATTTCAAAATCGGTTAGGAAATGGCTGAGTTATCCACATAAACCCCCTTTTTGATTATCTTCAAAATATTGCCGTGACGTCATAACCACGTGGACACATAACTTCTAGAATGTTCTAGAGCATTCGACTGCGCTATTATTAGCTACGTGCTGATTGGCTGTTGCTCGGCCGATGATTGGTTGGAGCTTGCACCTGTGATGTCACAACTAGTATTAAATGAGACGCGATCCAGAGCTCGAGCGCATCCTCGGCCAGGGGCCGAATAGGTTGGATCTGTACGAGCTACTAGCAACAAGGCACAGATCACTTCGCTTTCTGTCGGTTTTTCTCCCGTAGCTATCAGTATCCAACCCACCGCACTAAAGCAATTTTGTAACTCCCCTTACTTGCGGGAGCAATTTGGAACTTTCTAGTTATTGTTCACGAATATCAAGAGCTACTTCGGAACACGAACTTGCGGTGAGGCATTTACGGCTTGAATATGTGATTCTACAAATGTAGAGGCAGCGATGTTCTTTGGTGGATGACTCGCCGGATCTGCCGGCCACGCCAAAAAGCTTTGTTTTGTATCTTCATCTGCATCTAACAACCCCCGCTTGTGATCGGGTTGTTATCAACTTCCATCCGTACCATCGGTGTATGGGAACGTTCTTCACAGCAGGAATGCTATTGTATCTCTTACTGACCACTCGTTAGACATTCTATATTGCGCTTACAGTCCTGAGTTCGATTCCGCTCCTGTCATGAGCTGCTTGCAGGAATCCTGTTTGTGGGAACCAACCTGTGGGAACTTTCCAGCTTCCAGAGAATGCATCAACTCACGTCAACCTAAGAATGACGTATCAATTTCAGTAACACGATATCCAGACTTAAGAATGACTACCGATTATTCAAGTAACTATACACAACACTTTAATTATTCGGTTAAATGTATTTTTCCTAATTATATCGTACACATATAAATGGTCTCGATGACTAAAAGGTACCGTAACGGTCTTAGGACCGCTAGTTATAATTTCTGTATATGTTTATAGTTAGTCTCATTTTCTGTAAGGTGTTTTCACTAACTGCACCATCGTTAACCTGTACTAAAGATATATAATCCTGATCATTTTTACACTGTATTGATTGTTCTGGTTAGTTTATATATATACATGGCCAGTGGCCACCAGTTCATATGTTTTGTTTAGTTGTAGAAAATATATAGGACTGTAGTGCACGTAGGAAACACCATTCAGCAACACTTATATATGCAGCACTTTCTCCCGCCACCTACAATTGTTCACTGAGGTTGCTGTCCGTGCTATAACTCTGTTTATCCCGGCATGCTACCGACTAAAACCTTTTCTATTCAGCGCGATAGGATAGGTTTAATATGATTAGAGACAATTTCTTCGTTAGGAAATCTGTAGTATGCTCTTCTCTTCCAGTAGTTGCGATAATTTAGCACCGCACTCCGGCAAGATTCATATCTCTAACATATTGTCTCTCTTCACGTTCCACTAAGCCTTGTGGCTTCTTAATTGTTTGGATGCCCCTATCCGCACCATGGGCTGATCCGACCCTGGGAAACTGTTGGGGTTTCCGAGCGGTGATGGACATTCCTCCATATCTTCGGATACTTAGTAGTTAGCACTTCTGCCAATGTAGGAAAGCACTGCGAAAACATATCTCAATTATTATTTTTCTTTTATTTGCTGAACAATCCCCCCACACCGCAGTGCAAACCTGGGCAACTTGTATTTAAACCTAATGACAGGTTAAATGGTGGTTCCATAGGACCAGGTGACGGGCGAGATGCGCATCCCTACGGAATTCCGTAAGAATGTCTGGGAATGATATTTAGATCTGCCACGGCCTCACGGGAAGGACATTTATGGTGGGTATTCGTCTCTCTTACCCCCACCATAACGATAGATCAGTTGCCTAAAATGCTTTTGTAAAAAGTAACCAGTGTCTTGTGCCGTTTTATGTGGTTACGGAGCGAGATGTCCGGATTCTTTTCCAGTTCGGAGATCTTACTATGTAACATGTATGAGCGCTGTCTTCAGTATTGATGTCTTAGGGCATCCGTTCTCAATGACAGCCGTATCTAACAGCTAGATAGCCGCCCGCAGTTTGCAGCCTAAAATAATCTTTGTCTCCAAAAAATAAATATGAGGCTAAGTATAGAGGAAGGCCCACATAAATAAAGTGGCAACTACTAATTCAGAATCTTAAGAATTACACAAGACGGCGACATGGGAATCCTTCGGGACTCGTTCGTCCCGTCTTCATGTAAAACAGCACGCAACCCTATAGTCATAATCTCACTAGGTATCGTCTTTTCTTTTCAGCATTTTGGTTAAATATTAGAGTGGGCCTACTACTCTTCTCCCGCTTTAAGTGGTGGCGACATCTTCCCGAGATGGAGGCTCATGCGAGGCACTTGCCTCTCGGAAGGAATCAGCGATGACGGTCCATGCGAGGATAATACGCCTCACCCAAACTAGCACCAGGAACAGTGCCTGCGTGAGGCACATGATTTTTTTTGTCATTACAGAGATAATCTTCTTTCCTTTCAGCTTAGATGTATAATAGCTTATATTAAGTTAATTAGTTAAGTCTAGTGTATGGGAGCCTCCCTTGCGGGGATACTTCTGGGACCTACGAGTCTGTGTTGTACCTCCGGGATCCCCACGTTTAAAAGTTCATCCGGCTGACTCTATGTCTTGTATTTTCGTATGCTCATTAGTTTTATCTAGCATACTCGATAGTCTGTCTAGGTAAAATCATTGTATAGACTTATTTATAATTAGGTCACCAAATCAAATCTTGTACGTCCATAGATCACGAAATTGCTATGGACAGGCATACTGGTGACACAAATGGGATGAGACAGTTGTGTTTAATGTTCGCGACAATGGTCGCATGGCCCACCAGAATGATTGAGTTCCACCGGCCTTAGGAGCCAGTCTTTGTTTCCCATAGGGCAGTATCGTACAGGATCCGTCACCCCAAGACCGGAAGCCAACCAGCGTCATCATTCGTCGTGCACTTGCGGCACGGCGTGTCGACATCATACAGCGGAACGGCCCGACACTACCCCACGAGCTACATTAGTCAAGTATTGACATAATAATTCAAATTGAGATTATGAAAGTTTACGGTTCGATTGATCCCATGATGGACAAACCATGGGCAGAGCTTAGATAGAAATCTTTTAGACTAAGTGATATATCTCAAAATACATCAACTGGCATTTTTTAGTAAAAGTTGGTAACATGGCTTTTTAATATAATTTGGAAACGCTGAATCCGAAAATGGGTGTTTCCAAGATAAATCTTTCGGCTTTCATCCCCTAATTTGCATATTAAAATGACCGCCATGTCAAATTCAATGATTTCATATCTCGCCGCCAACATGTATATAATCATGATCTAATTTTTTAAATCCAGGATTTCAGGGGCAACAAACTAGAGAGCATAGCTATTCGCACCACAGTACCTCATCTCACAACCAAAGATGAACACAGTGATATGAGCAAGAAGGCCCTGACCCTAGCCATGCTGGAAGAAATGTACCCTCAGGAGACATGGATAAGGATCTACACAGATGGATCAGCCAAAGATGCAATTAGGAGTGGAGGTGAAGGACTGCACATACAGTATCCAAACGGACAACATGAGTCAGCTGCACTACCGACAGGCAAACACTGCACAAACTACAGAGCTGAAGTCGAAGCATTGGTTCATGCAGCCAATACCATCAGCAGAACAGCAGCCCCTATTGCACAGATTGCCATTTTATCTGATGCCCGCCCCGCCCTTGAGGCTATCACCAAAGGTAAGCTGCCACAACTTGAAGAAGCACTACACACCATCAAATGCTTTCGGATAGCATTGCAGTGGATCCCCTCACACTGTGGAGTTCAAGGAAATGAGGAAGCAGACAAGATGGCAAAGGTGGGGGCAGAAGAGAATCAGACAGAAGACATGGTTACCCATACAGGGATGAAGAATATCATCAAGTCACTCTATAGAAGACCTCAATCAGAAGATGCCTACCGTCATCTCTCGAGGCCAGAGCAAGTGACCACTTTTCGTCTCAGAACTGGACACACCAGACTAAGCCAACACATGTACAGGCGGTTCCACCTTACGACATCGCCCATTTGTCCTTGTGGAGTAGCAGAACAGACCACAGAGCACATACTTCAATGTTGCAGTACGTATCAGCTGCTGAGAGAAGAGATCTGGCCTTTGTCAACCTCTTTTCTTGAAAGGCTGTATGGGCCTGTGGAAGGACTGCAGAAAACCACATATTTCATCTTGAGAACGGCTCTCCAAGTGTAATGCCAGCGATCGAAAAGAAGAAGAAGAAGGGGCAAGAAATAAAAAAAAATAATTTAGACAACGCCCATAGACATTAATAATCCAATAATGGTAGCCATCTTGGGTTTTCAAAATGGCCACCATGTTAAAGGTGACATTTCCATACCTTGGCTTCCAACAGCCATAGAACCATGATCAGCGAAACATAAGTTTGTCAGGACAAGGAATCCAATAAAGTTAAATGCCTGTCATGATGTTATCAACTTTCCTCAGAAAATACCGTAAGCTTAAGATAGATCCTAATTTGGACAGAAAAATCTGATTAGCACAGCTAAATGCTTGTTTCTTTTATATTTTCAAGTACTTGCTCACATAGCGTGAAGCATGGAGCCAGTCCTCAGTCTGAAGAGATCAGTCGACGTGTCCTATAATCTCTGCATCATATGCCAAATAACCATTCGAAAAGCAACATAACAATGTCTAAGGACAATTAAAGAGGCTACTAACAGTAGGTAGGAGAAAGTTTAGGGTTCTAAAAAGTTCTAAAAACAATGATGCAATTGCCCGTTTCGATGAAGCCTCAGACTATCCCAGTTCCCTTGTATAGCATAAGAACTGTTATGCACACTTCACTGACAAAACAAAGATCCATAGCCCAGCCCGCAGGCAGGCAATTTTCACAAAAAGCACATCCGATGGATCGCCAGTACCATCTGCCTCGGCATCGAATATCACAAGAACATTATGAAGCAGGATAAAGCCTCTAATGTATGGTTTACCTTAAACCGCATGATAAAACATGTGTTATATCGGTGACTAGCTTTAATATGAGTAATCAAATTCTTAAATCAGCATTACTAGATCAGACCATGACTGTTTGTCTTGCGGGCATCAGTGATCTTATGGCTGCTGAGGGAAAGTATCGCCTTAGTTGTTTGAGCGCATTTAAAAGGGCGACTTCCAAAACAGAAGATAAAAGTGAACAATCTGATTTGGCAATGGTTTGGCTTTGTGATGAACTAAAGTATGCTGCTGGAAAAAGAGATATCTTCCAATTAAGCAATATCTGGGACCGTTATTGTCCTTTAGGAGAGAAATCTGGCACTAGTATACCACAGTCTTGTATCAGTTGCATAAATTCCTTCAAAGAAAAACTTCTTTGTATCCCGGACACAAAGGATTCTGTGTGAACCAAGAGAATGCAGGGGCCTGTATCAAGGAGAGTCAGATTTATTAGTAAGACAGTGATGAGTCAAATAATAAATGTACAGATACTTACGTACACAAGATTCTCAGTGCTGCACGCGATATAGTTTATGGTGTGAGCGGAGGGGGACAGTGGATCACAAAACATATCGGCTCAGGAAGTGCTCTCCATTAAGCGACCAGTTCCAAACAATTAGTTGAACACTTTCCTTGTGCCGGCCACGTGCTGAGTTACGAACAAATTATGAAGCTGGATACGAGCTTCGAAGAACATACCTTGGAAAGCACGAATACTGAAAATGGTGCAGTTGTTCCACCTAATCTGATTCCTGGAAGATTTACGCAATGCATCACCGATAATGTTGACATTAATGAGGATACGGTGGATGGCAAGGACACGTTTCATATGACACAGATGGCAGCGTGGCAAGGTGGGTCTTCACAGTCGTTGGTCTTAGAACACGTGCAACCAGCTAAACATTGCACATTAGTTGTACCAGAGGAAATGACAGCAACAATACCAACATATAGCATAGAACACAAAGCGATGCCAATCTTTGCTACCCCGATTCACAAATCCTGGTACACAATGGAGGAGACAGAAAGGCCAGCTTCTCTAGCCGCTAGATTTAGCATTTCACCTTGTTCACCAGGATGCTGATATGAAGCCGTGCAGGAAACATTTAATTAATCCATTATGGCAGTGGCCAGACGTAACAACCGTTGGCTATATGCTGTGGTGCCGATGCACCACCATAATCTGAGCATACTCAGAGCATTGGCGGGAACAGCCGTAAATGTCCGAGTGTTGTCGGTTACCAGGCAAGAAGCGTCTATAGAACCAGACTGATTTCTGCTGGCCACAAGAAAGGACGTTATCCACTACGTCCTGGCCTTTAAGGTCGCGTATTGCTCTATTCTATTGTTATATTGTATACTGGGTATTATAACCAAAAAGCACCACATTGGTGTCAGGAAAAATTTGATGACGCCCATTATTAATTAAATTAAAAAAGAAAGGAAATGGTTGCGGTTCTATTTATCTCTATCTTGTCTCTGCCTTTTAAATAGCCCGCCATCTTGACGTGTGATTCTGAAATATGTCTGTATTTTCATTGTTTTATTGACTTTCAAATGTTTCTGCTTTTAGTCTTCTTCATCAATCTTCAAATATTGTGGTGGTAGGAAACTAATATGATGAAATCACGATTTTGTTAATGTTCATAAATATGTGGTTAAATGCTCAAGAACCTCGAATAGCATTGAGTTTCCAATCGAAAGCTGTGTTGTCAAAATATTTTTAACAAACTATTTCTGCGCTGCAAGTAAGGCCATGAATCTTATCTAAATGAGCCAATTTCATCAAATTTAAATCTCAACAAACCTACATCTTTACTGTTGCAATTGGCAGGTAATAAAATTGGTAATTTATAGGAATATTTACTTCCAAAAAGCATACTGCTTAAAATGTAATATGTTTTTGTGACAGTGAAATGTGTGTCTGCTAAAATTCAAATTCATGTCAATTTATATGTTTCAGATGTAACATGCATTTCTCACGAAAATGTGACTTTTCATGCGCCAGTGAGTATAAATGTTGCACATCGGAAACAAGTGACCTTCATTCAATCATTTCCAATTCAGCAAATGTTTCCTATTTATTGTTGGTAATCGTTCAAACTTATTGTAAGACCACCTGTATTCCATAGTTATAGTAGGATTAAATTTTGTCATAATATTCTGTAGTTGCAGCGATGTCTTGGTGTACCTTTCTTGCATTAATTTGAAGCGATTGTCAAATTTCCTCGCTTTGTGATTGTTAATTTGTCTAGCTTGACCAATCCATCAACACTATATAGGTATATCTAGTTTACTTTGATAAATTCGTTTGTGACATCTGTGATGTGAGAAGGTGACATTACTCAATTAGTGTTTTCACATACACCCTGTATTTTCAGTCGCCTTTCTCTATTGGTTTCAATTTGACTGAATACATATGTCTGTACATGTGAATAGCAATTGTCTAGTACTCGTGTCTCATTGCGTAAGATGTCTTCTTTCCTCCAATGCCATCACAACTGCTTCATTCATTTGAAGGATGGAAGAAGTAGCATTATTGGTGTCCATGCTCAAGCTATTTCCACTTACGTTGGCATCATGAAGATGAGTGACTGGTTTGAGGACATGCGGTGTCAACGTCGCATGTTGCAGGTCATAGAACAATGTGGGTTCTCCTTTGTCCAGTTCGCTGACCTGATAGATGACATGACGGTTGATGTCTATCCCATCGCTCCAGATGATGTCTGTGAAAGCATTGCTGTTGAGAGCTTTCTGCAGGGTGTGAATAATCGGAAAGTGGCCATGCTAGCCATGGATCAGGAACCAGTGAAGCTGCTGATAGCTCTAGATTTGGTAGAATCTTCAGTACGTATATGTCAGCAGCATGCAGTAATAGAACACAGATCCAAGGCACAACGTTCCACATCATTCTGTGAGCGGGAGCTGTGTACACTCATAGGGATGCCTTCATCAACACCTGCCACTGCAACATCACACAATATCGGTCCGTTTATATCAGACATATCCAATGAAGATGTTCTTCCTGCCTTGCCCCTGATGCATCGATCGCATGGCCTTTCGTTTGATCTGCTTTATTCACTTTGGGCGAGTAAAGGAAGAATCGACTGACAATGAACATACATTTCTGGTATGGCACATGGTCAGTCAGTTTGAGACAGGTGTAGGTGAGATGCATATATTTGCAACACCTGTATCAGTGAAAGAGCGTCTACCTAACATAGGCTCCATGTATCACATTAAAATGCATGCATAGATTGTCAACACCGAGCTATAGCCACTTAGTTTGCCATCAGCAGCCACACAGTCGGCATCAGTGACGGAAGAGCCTCCTGATATTGGATCAGTTCCTCACTATGCGCTGTCGGAAATATCCATTATGTCAGAAAGGTTGGTGGTTGGTGGAAAAGTGGTCCGAGGTCAGCGCTCTCTTCATGCTACAAACTCCCAACAAATAGCCTCTACCACTGCTGGTCTCAGCTTGCTGATACCTTTGAATGAAGAGCCACCCGATACGTGTAAATGCTCAGCACACCATGATTATTCCCCTTTGTCTGAAACATCTCTTAACAGACGTATGACATTGGTTAACATGCTGGATGAACCTATATTCAGGGCGTATTGCTCCGATATCCTGCCTTCAGCATTCATCAAGGAGGAACCACCTAAGACAGGCTGAGCACATTAGTCCTTGTCTCAGCACAGTGTGTTAGCACCTCAGAGAAGGTTTCATAACTATTTCCTGTATTTGTGGTATGTGCGACCGATAGTTTTAACACACTGCATCTGATTACTGTCTTCTTGTCGAAGTGGCTTGGTTCTGCTGGCCCTTGGAAGCCACTCTGCTGAGTGAACAGCAGTGATTCTTGTAAATAATCCTGTGTAAATATCCGTAGGCAATGCTTACTCTGTAAACTATGTTTCTTCTTGTCCATAACTTATCTATAAGTCAATTTAAATGTCTCTACAAGGCTAGAATAAACTTGTCCTGGAGAGCTGTCACCATTGTTTATGCTAAATTTATTGTATATTCTGTTTGCATCTCTTTTCTAATGTCCTCCTCCTGCACTCAGGAGTTCGGGTTACACCGTTGCCCTATTTTGTTCGTTTCCTTTTACATGTTTACTTTGACGGATACCCATTGGAGGCATCACATTGACCAGCTGATATGTCAATAGGTTTATAAATTGCCTTCAATGTGTGAGTTACCCTGAGCTGTTTTGGTCACTTAGCTCCAACGTGTCTCCTATTGGGCCTAACTAGCTGAGTTATGACAGTTACTGCATCCAGTGATCATATTTGTATAACTTACATGTATTCATTCTCATGGTTGTATATTCATCCCGAGGAACGGTCACACAGGGCCTTGAGGATGATGCATACCAGTTTCTTTGTTGAACCCGACTTGCACCTATACATGTTTGAATGGGTGATGGTGTATATATTCTTATCTTTCGTCTCATCTCCTTCATACTTAGTATCCAGATCAGAGAATTGAGATCCTGTCTGAAGCTTGGTCACGCTGGCTCTTACAGGGTGATTCTCATGGTCTAGTACTACAAATCCTAAACTCATCTTTGAGGTGTAAGTAATATCAAAATTTGTAAGCGTTTGCGTTACTGATTCATTCACCTCTCTATTTGTATGTATTCTTGTCAGTGCTACACGTAGTCAACTATATTACCCGGTAGGTTGTTTAACCCTATCTTTGTGGATCAAATTGTACTGGCTCTTAGAAATCCTTATCTGATTTGAGTTGGCCTGGTAGTACTTCATGAGGCTTGATTATTCTTGCCATATGAGTATTATTTTATTAGCCTAGTAGTTTCCTTTCCTGCTGGTGGCTTGATTGATCTAGACTTGGGAATACTCCCTTAATATTACTTAGTTTCTATGGGCATAGGTGATAATCCTTCTTACAACTCAGACGTACTCCATGTAGGTAATTCTAGTGTTGAAAGAAACTAGCAAGTCCAACTAGCAAGTGATATCATGCTCAATATACTATTTCGTTAAGCATTACATTACCCATACCCACGTGAACATACCTGATTTGCGTATCCATGCTTGGACAACCCAATGAAATCATATGATCAGTTTAATACATCTGTATTACATGTTAATCGCTTAGACATAAGACGTGTGCAAAATCCGGAGTGAAAATCTGTCTTGGCCATGGCTAGCCTGATATAATCCTCACAGACATATGTATAAAGACTGTCACTCATGCAATGTTTGATAACATCTACAATAGCTTGCAGCTTTTACATGTGTTATTAGATGCCCTATTCAAATGATACAATATACATAGCCAGCAGTATAGCCTCAAAGACCAACACTCTGTTGCACATGTCGATAATACGTAATATTCATGAATATTCGCACCCATCATTAAAGGTCTGATTTTTATGAGGTAACATGACGTTCATATATATGTAAATGCTCAATGTAAACACTCATATACAGTGTCAGTAAGATCTCCTGTGTTATGAGTAGCGTAGTGTGTGCATGGCACCTGAATCTGTGTTCCACTGGTTCCAGACTCTCTGCATTGTTTCTCCCTCACTCGAAGCGTTATGTCCCTAACACTCTCTTCTCAAAATGTAATTGTGTTCCGTACATCTAGGAGATCAGTGCACTACATGTAGTTAACTTATAAATGGCTTTTAAAAGAGAAATGTAACAGGGAAAGATAGTTCCTAATGGATGTTCTTTAGAGTTGTCTCCCCTCTCTGAAGCTTTGTAACGCTGGTTCTTAGAGTGAGACTCGTAGTTATTTCAATGTTTCTCAAGGCAGTTTTGTTTGGTTCAAGACTGACAGGTGTATAGTTAAAGGAATATATATATATATATATTTTTTTTTTTATATATATATGTATCCATATGTCAGTGTTGTGTATTTTCGTGTACTGTACGACGTGAACAGAAATTGTGTTCTTAAAGATGGAAGAATTATCACCATGAGACAGGAGAATCTGGTGTGCTACTCAGCTGATCTTGTATTAATTAAGTGCTGCCTTCATTGGTTTGATTCATATGGCTACTCGCATCTACCTCCTGAAGCTTGGTCACGCTGGCTCTCGAGGGATGTTGCAGCTTTTCCTAACGCCTACTTGCATCTACCTCCTGAAACTTGGTCACGCTGGTTCTTGAGGGATGTTGCATTCCTAAACTAACCTCTCAATTGTCTAAACTCCTGGTTAACTCTAGATGTGTCTTTTATACGAGGAAAATACCAACTGTTCATTGATTTAGTCTACTCTATTTTCCGTGAACCCGCAACCTCGAGTTTTCATAAGTAGCTTCCACCAGTTTAAAAAAAATAACGGCTTGGGTCTCGCATAAATAACATACTGGGGAAGACTATTGTGGCGATGCACCACCATAATCTGAGCATACTCAGAGCATTGGCGGGAACAGCCGGAAATGTCCGAGTGTTGTCGGTTACCAGGCAAGAAGCGTCTATAGAACCAGACTGATTCCTGCTGGCCACAAGAAAGGACGTTATCCACGACGTCCTGGCCTTTAAGGTTAGTCATCGCGTATTGCTCTATTCTATTGTTACATTGTATACTAGATATTATAACCAAAAGCACCATAATGCCAATAAATCCAGGCACCAGAACATGAACTAGACACGCTGAGTACAATTGTCCAAAGATGCATTTGTGTTCCGAACAGCGTGGGCAACAATTCTCCGTAATAACTGTTGATCAAGCATTGCATTGCAAATTATTAGAGCTAAAGTTGACAATATCTGTGTATAGAGCAAAACCCATACTATCTCTTGGGTATCTTCACGCAGCCATGACATATCTTAATGTGATAGGTCAACATACACAGTGTTGTGATTTGAAGAATCCTGGGTCGGAAGTAACATTCTAGGTCCACTTGCCACTGAGAAAGCCATGGCCGGCAGATCATATAGCAAGGAAATGTGTTGTTGCAAACTAAGTCTGCAAGTTCTATGGCGAATATTGCTCCCCAACTAACATAATTCATTGCGGACCACGACACGGATCTCCAGGAACAGATTAAAGCGGGTGTGAGTGATGTTGAACAGCTAGGTTCTCTTTTCAAGCTTAACCGGTTTCAGGAATTGTTGGCAAATTTTGTCAAAGAAAAGAAAATCAGAACATCAACTTCAGCTTCTGGTGGACATATATGGAAATGGTTGTGTTACTGTTGATGCTCACACGAGCCCAGCGGCGAGGTGATTGTAATCTACACATATATGCTTTTAGCTGCATGCTTTCATATTTTATGAGATACGACCATTACAATTACTCAAGATGGTGCAACACATGTCTAGCAGAAATGCAGCAGTTACCTCCTGAAGTGCTTGACGAATTCCAACGAGGAAATTTGGTAGTCAAGCGGTCATCTTTGAAATTCAACCATGTGGATCCTGATCAAACCCATGAGTGGCTAAATGCAGTGGGTAACACTTGAGGTGGACTTGATGGCATCACCAGGACATCGTCATCACTTAGCTGATGGGCTCTATCTTATAATCTCCAATCGCACATTGACGCTGACACTAGAGCCATAAACCACATTGGTCTCGATGATAAACTTTCGCACAACAAATCTCGCCAGAGCAGAATGAGGCTAGACACCACCTCTGAAAATAACTTGGAAACCATATTCCGGAGATTCGATGTATTTTCCACTGCTCAGAATGGCGCTTTGAAAAGCATTGCGACAAAGGGTCTTGCAACAGATAGCATCAAACTCTCATTGGTTAATTCATCAAAACTTGGACAGTGCCAACTTGAGACATTTGTTGAACAAAGGTTGATTGTTAATTCGAATGAAGACAGTACACAACGTAAACTGTTTTATGACCATAATAAGGAAAAAGTAGTTACCTCTCCGGGATGTAGAAATTGTTTGAGTGTAGCTTTCGTGACCATCTCGGTCACTTCTTCAGCACTAACTGACAGTCGCTGGCAAGGCCGTTTACCTAGAAACTAAGCTCCTACATTCGCAACCCTATACAAGATAGGAGAAATAACAAAGACAAAGCCGAAACAGGTTATACTTAAAGCTGACAGAAGTGTCCTTCAACGACTTATAATCGCATATGAATCCGGTAGACCAGTTGACCTGCAACAGATTTTACAGAATGAAATAATACCCATGCCTGGTTCTTTAGCTGAAATGAACCAACAACTAAGGACAGGGTCAAAAGTCTGTATTGGCAGATGTTTTACTTGAGGCTAGCCCATGTCCACCATCTATCAAGCTGGAGGGCACATCATCATTGCTCATTAATGGACAGGCTCTAGCGAACAAAATTGGGAGTCTATCTGAAGCAAACACGTTTGGAGAGTTGGCGAACATCTTTGTTAAAAGGGTACTAAAATCAACCATGTTATATGACGAGGTGCATGCTATCTTCGATAGATACCTGGATAACTTGATCAAGAAAGATACACGAGACAAACTTACATGGTCCAATCATCCAGTCCGACCTGTCATTGAAGACGAACATGTGCAGTTGTATGGCATCAGCAGAAACAAGGCAGACCGTTCCTGATTTCTATCAGAGCAGTTAATTGCACAGGCTCCCGGGGAGAAAACTATTGTTGTGTCTGAATGATTCTCTAATAGGCTTGAGGTATAGAGTGCTGACGAAAGCTATTGAACATCACCACTTAAGCCTACACAAGACGAATCGGACACAAGGCTCATCCAATATGCCATTCAAAACAAGACAATACACGTGGTTGCATCAGCAAGAGACACAGATGTCCTAATTCTTCTTGTATCCCATTTCCACAGAATTACGTGTCCACACCTTTGGATGATGGAGGGACCAGTTGCCAACAGAAAGTACAGATCAGTCAAAGAGATGTCGAAGTACTTACCCGCAGAATCGGCAGATCAAATTCTTGCATTTCACACTTTGACTGGCCGTGATGGTACGTCGTACATATCTGGTCATAGCAAGAAATCTGCCTTCAAAATATTTTGCAAGGAACATCATCTCATCACAGATTTAGGACAAGATGGGCTTCCAGACATTAGCATAAAGGCAGCATATAAGTTGACTTGTATGTTGTATCATGTAGGCAAAAGTGTGGAAACAGCTGATCAAGCCCGTTGTGTGTTATTTGCAAAGTGGTGCACCCAGAAACTATTCCTCCTACAAGCAATGCTCTTGCATTTCACATTGAAAGATAACACTACCAAGCAATGGTATGGAAGTTAGCCCACATTTACATGCAAGTCTTACCTGACCCAGATAATCTTGCTTGGAAGTATTATGGAAACAAGCTGAAATCAATTTTAAATTCATTAATTCCTATTCCAGATTGTTGCATAGACATTATAGTTTGCCAGTGCAAAACTGGATGTAAATTGCACCGTTGTAAGTGCCGCATAAACACATTTTTCTGCACTATTGCATGTGGCTGTAGACTGGATGTAAACGTTTCGTGCATTAATAGAACTATTGGTTGGATTCTGTATACAGTTAATAGACTTATTTCGCTGTGCCAAATGCTGAGAAATGTTGTACGAGAGCACGGATTATGGACAATTGTATAAGAAAGACATTCGTGGACTAAATGTTTTATAGATGCTATGAGTACACATGTACTAGATCCTGCCACCATGAGTTAGGCATTCAAAGAATTATTCTTATTTCGTTTTAGCCTAGATATCTGAATAGCTAAATTTGAACATTGTAGTCATCTGAATAATGCAAGACAGTCACCATATATTCGTTAACAGTCAGTCAATGCACTATATAAATGACTTCATACGATTCCTTGCCATGAAAACATAGATTTAGTCATTTCATTCACGGATCTACATTTATCTGAAGCTGAGATCTGAATATATTGAATTTAACAGGATGGCCGGCTTGAAAATCCAAAATGGCCGCCACTATGTATTACTAATAAGACTGGAGTTTATGAAAATTACACCATTAGAGTCTAAATTCACCAATGACAATGGACGTCATAATCAACTATGTGACGTGTAGCGTGCCGTCATAATCAATTGCACAAGCGAGATGGAGAGAGAGAGAGAGAGAGAGAGAGAGGGAGGGAGAGAGAGAAAGAGATAGAGAGAGAGAGAGAGAGAGAGAGAGAGAGAGAGGGCGAGAGAAAGAGAGAGAGAGAGAGAGAAAATAGATAAAAAAGAATAGATGTTAAAATCGTGTCCGCGTTTACGTCGAAAATGATGAAATCGCTAAATCTCTACAATATAATAATTCTCGACTGGGTAGATACGAGAGATATGAAATGGGGCAGAGTTCCTGATTCGCTTTTAATGCGATTCTCAAATTGAAGATTTTCTGTTTCTCCGGGTTACTGATGGTTCCTACTATCTCTGCAACAAGACTATGATGTATGGTTGCTGCGACAACCTCCTATTGCAGAAACAGTAAGATGACTATTGACTCGCCTCGTCTAATGGTAGACGATATTTGTATCGGGCCTGTTGTTTATCAGAAGATTCGATTTCGGAGCAGGTTGTTCCTGCTCTTCAGAATTCCTATTCAATCACGACCAAACTTGTTTCTTGAGTAATCAAGACGATATTTTATTTGAGTAACTATCTATACACTAACACAATTACTTTCAATGATAAAATGATTTAATAGAATATTTCCTAATACTTTATCTCTGACTAGCTTTTACTGCTAGTATCACTATCTCAACTTTATTATTCTATCAGCACAATGCTCTTACGCTACAGACTACTCCTAGCTACCTCTAGGCTGCTTGTCCTAACTTGCGTAGCACATTACGGAATCACAGATGGTGAAAGATTTATTTTACTTAAGGCAAAGTGCCTTATTTATACACTTTAGGTGTACACGATCTCAGATATATATTACAATATATAGATCGACACATATCGTAATACATATCATTCGTTCCAATTATTCTTCTAGGTAGGTATAAGCACAGTTTGATTGGTCTGGATAATCCGCCAATCAACATCTGCTTATTACCTCCTAGAAGCTTCTCCCTATTTCTGTTGGTCGGCCTGACCAATCCATGATTGCCTAAACTCTCGATTTTACTTTGAACGATGTTCCTCTTGATTTTCTGCCACAGAGTTTGATCAGTGCCCATTGATTATGACGTCATCTCGACTAATCAAACTCTGGGCTTCTCTTTCGTGGAGATATTACCAAACAGAGTCAAAGCGGTGTTGGCTGGTTCTGATATGATGTGATCTGTCAGCTAACTAACAACATTCTGGAATGTGTTGTTGTAGCATGCCTTTCTATGATTGACATATAGTTGGTATACAAATTTCGATTGTGTTATTAATTCCTACAGGACGCTACAATGTCTCTGTCCTGTCCATTGCCTAACATGAATACGCCTGTAGGATACGAACGTTAATAAGCACATGAGCTGTATGATCTCATTGCCAGCTGATGTTGTTGTACAAGATGATAACTCAGTTCATTAGCTCACCTGGTATTTTCAAATATGAATTTCACTTAGGACTTACTCGTAAATATAAGACATCTGGCGGGGTCATGCCGTCCCACAAGACAATCCCATATCTACAAAATGAAAATTAACGAGATACAAAAAAAAAAATGAATGTTCCCTACTGTTTATGGATTCACAATTCCATAATATCTCAATGAATTCATCCACATTTGAAATGGGTTGTCTATCTAGTCAAATGTCGAAGTTATATGAATATAAAGATCATTCGACGAACACGCTTTTAATATCTATACGTTTTGCAATATTTAAATATGTGAAGCAAAATGTATTGTGAGTGTTGGACAGATACGATTGGACGAGCATTATGTATGTATGTATGTATGTATGTATTTTTATTTTATTGACGCACTGGCAACGTGCGGCTTCAATTTCCATGTGCTAACTTAGCCGACAGTGATGCACCCGTTAGTTTAATTTGTTGATCACCATCTCCCGGTCGGGGGATCGAACCGCCATTCTGCAACTCCGCATAGCATCAGCAACCAGGCATCTTTCCACTGGACCACCGCACCAAGACAAAAAGTCAGGGATTGGCCGACCAGTTTTCACATGTCTGATATACTGACACACTGACGATTCTTATCGGACTATCTGTGGATGCATCTGTCACAATCAATCCTAGGCTTTTACGCCTATTGTACTCTGACTCCAGCACGGCTCTGGCAGTATATGTATTTTTATTTTATTGACGCACTGGCAACGTGCGGCTTCAATTTCCATGTGCTAACTTAGCCGACAGTGATGCACCCGTTAGTTTAATTTCTTGATCACCATCTCCCGGTCGGGGGATCGAACCGCCATTCAGCAACTCCGCATAGCATCAGCAACCAGGCATCTTTCCACTGGACCACCGCACCAAGACAAAAAGTCAAGGATTGGCCGACCAGTTTTCACATGTCTGATATACTGACACACTGACGATTCATATGGGACTATCTGTGGATGCATCTGTCACAATCAATCCTAGGCTTTTACGCCTATTGTACTCTGACTCCAGCACGGCTCTGGCAGTATATGTATTTTTATTTTATTGACGCACTGGCAACGTGCGGCTTCAATTTCCATGTGCTAACTTAGCCGACAGTGATGCACCCGTTAGTTTAATTTGTTGATCACCATCTCCCGGTCGGGGGATCGAACCGCCATTCTGCAACTCCGCATAGCATCAGCAACCAGGCATCTTTCCACTGGACCACCGCACCAAGACAAAAAGTCAAGGATTGGCCGACCAGTTTTCACATGTCTGATATACTGACACACTGACGATTCATATGGGACTATCTGTGGATGCATCTGTCACAATCAATCCTAGGCTTTTACGCCTATTGTACTCTGACTCCAGCACGGCTCTGGCAGTATATGTATTTTTATTTTATTGACGCACTGGCAACGTGCGGCTTCAATTTCCATGTGCTAACTTAGCCGACAGTGATGCACCCGTTAGTTTAATTTGTTGATCACCATCTCCCGGTCGGGGGATCGAACCGCCATTCTGCAACTCCGCATAGCATCAGCAACCAGGCATCTTTCCACTGGACCACCGCACCAAGACAAAAAGTCAAGGATTGGCCGACCAGTTTTCACATGTCTGATATACTGACACACTGACGATTCATATGGGACTATCTGTGGATGCATCTGTCACAATCAATCCTAGGCTTTTACGCCTATTGTACTCTGACTCCAGCACGGCTCTCGCAGTATATGTATTTTTATTTTATTGACGCACTGGCAACGTGCGGCTTCAATTTCCATGTGCTAACTTAGCCGACAGTGATGCACCCGTTAGTTTAATTTGTTGATCACCATCTCCCGGTCGGGGGATCGAACCGCCATTCAGCAACTCCGCATAGCATCAGCAACCAGGCATCTTTCCACTGGACCACCGCACCAAGACAAAAAGTCAAGGATTGGCCGACCAGTTTTCACATGTCTGATATACTGACACACTGACGATTCATATGGGACTATCTGTGGATGCATCTGTCACAATCAATCCTAGGCTTTTACGCCTATTGTACTCTGACTCCAGCACGGCTCTGGCAGTATATGTATTTTTATTTTATTGAAGCACTGGCAACGTGCGGCTTCAATTTCCATGTGCTAACTTAGCCGACAGTGATGCACCCGTTAGTTTAATTTGTTGATCACCATCTCCCGGTCGGGGGATCGAACCGCCATTCTGCAACTCCGCATAGCATCAGCAACCAGGCATCTTTCCACTGGACCACCGCACCAAGACAAAAAGTCAAGGATTGGCCGACCAGTTTTCACATGTCTGATATACTGACACACTGACGATTCATATGGGACTATCTGTGGATGCATCTGTCACAATCAATCCTAGGCTTTTACGCCTATTGTACTCTGACTCCAGCTATGTATGTATGTATGTATGTATGTATGTATTTTTATTTTATTGACGCACTGGCAACGTGCGGCTTCAATTTCCATGTGCTAACTTAGCCGACAGTGATGCACCCGTTAGTTTAATTTGTTGATCACCATCTCCCGGTCGGGGGATCGAACCGCCATTCTGCATCTCCGCATAGCATCAGCAACCAGGCATCTTTCCACTGGACCACCGCACCAAGACAAAAAGTCAAGGATTGGCCGACCAGTTTTCACATGTCTGATATACTGACACACTGACGATTCATATGGGACTATCTGTGGATGCATCTGTCACAATCAATCCTAGGCTTTTACGCCTATTGTACTCTGACTCCAGCTATGTATGTATGTATGTATGTATGTATGTATGTATGTATTTTTATTTTATTGACGCACTGGCAACGTGCGGCTTCAATTTCCATGTGCTAACTTAGCCGACAGTGCTGCACCCGTTAGTTTAATTTGTTGATCACCATCTCCCGGTCGGGGGATCGAACCGTCATCCTGCAACTCCGCATAGCATCAGCAACCAGGCATCTTTCCACTGGACCACCGCACCAAGACTAAAAGTCAAGGATTGGCCGACCAGCTTTCACATGTCTGATATACTGACACACTGACGATTCATATGGGACTATCTGTGGATGCATCTGTCACAATCAATCCTAGGCTTTTACGCCTATTGTACTCTGACTCCAGCACGGCTCTGGCAGTATATGTATTTTTATTTTATTGACGCACTGGCAACGTGCGGCTTCAATTTCCATGTGCTAACTTAGCCGACAGTGCTGCACCCGTTAGTTTAATTTGTTGATCACCATCTCCCGGTCGGGGGATCGAACCGTCATCCTGCAACTCCGCATAGCATCAGCAACCAGGCATCTTTCCACTGGACCACCGCACCAAGACTAAAAGTCAAGGATTGGCCGACCAGCTTTCACATGTCTGATATACTGACACACTGACGATTCATATGGGACTATCTGTGGATGCATCTGTCACAATCAATCCTAGGCTTTTACGCCTATTGTACTCTGACTCCAGCACGGCTCTGGCAGTATATGTATTTTTATTTTATTGACGCACTGGCAACGTGCGGCTTCAATTTCCATGTGCTAACTTAGCCGACAGTGCTGCACCCGTTAGTTTAATTTGTTGATCACCATCTCCCGGTCGGGGGATCGAACCGTCATCCTGCAACTCCGCATAGCATCAGCAACCAGGCATCTTTCCACTGGACCACCGCACCAAGACTAAAAGTCAAGGATTGGCCGACCAGCTTTCACATGTCTGATATACTGACACACTGACGATTCATATGGGACTATCTGTGGATGCATCTGTCACAATCAATCCTAGGCTTTTACGCCTATTGTACTCTGACTCCAGCACGGCTCTGGCAGTATATGTATTTTTATTTTATTGACGCACTGGCAACGTGCGGCTTCAATTTCCATGTGCTAACTTAGCCGACAGTGCTGCACCCGTTAGTTTAATTTGTTGATCACCATCTCCCGGTCGGGGGATCGAACCGTCATCCTGCAACTCCGCATAGCATCAGCAACCAGGCATCTTTCCACTGGACCACCGCACCAAGACTAAAAGTCAAGGATTGGCCGACCAGCTTTCACATGTCTGATATACTGACACACTGACGATTCATATGGGACTATCTGTGGATGCATCTGTCACAATCAATCCTAGGCTTTTACGCCTATTGTACTCTGACTCCAGCACGGCTCTGGCAGTATATGTATTTTTATTTTATTGACGCACTGGCAACGTGCGGCTTCAATTTCCATGTGCTAACTTAGCCGACAGTGCTGCACCCGTTAGTTTAATTTGTTGATCACCATCTCCCGGTCGGGGGATCGAACCGTCATCCTGCAACTCCGCATAGCATCAGCAACCAGGCATCTTTCCACTGGACCACCGCACCAAGACTAAAAGTCAAGGATTGGCCGACCAGCTTTCACATGTCTGATATACTGACACACTGACGATTCATATGGGACTATCTGTGGATGCATCTGTCACAATCAATCCTAGGCTTTTACGCCTATTGTACTCTGACTCCAGCACGGCTCTGGCAGTATATGTATTTTTATTTTATTGACGCACTGGCAACGTGCGGCTTCAATTTCCATGTGCTAACTTAGCCGACAGTGCTGCACCCGTTAGTTTAATTTGTTGATCACCATCTCCCGGTCGGGGGATCGAACCGTCATCCTGCAACTCCGCATAGCATCAGCAACCAGGCATCTTTCCACTGGACCACCGCACCAAGACTAAAAGTCAAGGATTGGCCGACCAGCTTTCACATGTCTGATATACTGACACACTGACGATTCATATGGGACTATCTGTGGATGCATCTGTCACAATCAATCCTAGGCTTTTACGCCTATTGTACTCTGACTCCAGCACGGCTCTGGCAGTATATGTATTTTTATTTTATTGACGCACTGGCAACGTGCGGCTTCAATTTCCATGTGCTAACTTAGCGGACAGTGCTGCACCCGTTAGTTTAATTTGTTGATCACCATCTCCCGGTCGGGCGATCGAACCGTCATCCTGCAACTCCGCATAGCATCAGCAACCAGGCATCTTTCCACTGGACCACCGCACCAAGACTAAAAGTCAAGGATTGGCCGACCAGCTTTCACATGTCTGATATACTGACACACTGACGATTCATATGGGACTATCTGTGGATGCATCTGTCACAATCAATCCTAGGCTTTTACGCCTATTGTACTCTGACTCCAGCACGGCTCTGGCAGTATATGTATTTTTATTTTATTGACGCACTGGCAACGTGCCGCTTCAATTTCCATGTGCTAACTTAGCCGACAGTGCTGCACCCGTTAGTTTAATTTGTTGATCACCATCTCCCGGTCGGGGGATCGAACCGTCATCCTGCAACTCCGCATAGCATCAGCAACCAGGCATCTTTCCACTGGACCACCGCACCAACACTAAAAGTCAAGGATTGGCCGACCAGCTTTCACATGTCTGATATACTGACACACTGACGATTCATATGGGACTATCTGTGGATGCATCTGTCACAATCAATCCTAGGCTTTTACGCCTATTGTACTCTGACTCCAGCACGGCTCTGGCAGTATATGTATTTTTATTTTATTGACGCACTGGCAACGTGCGGCTTCAATTTCCATGTGCTAACTTAGCCGACAGTGCTGCACCCGTTAGTTTAATTTGTTGATCACCATCTCCCGGTCGGGGGATCGAACCGTCATCCTGCAACTCCGCATAGCATCAGCAACCAGGCATCTTTCCACTGGACCACCGCACCAAGACTAAAAGTCAAGGATTGGCCGACCAGCTTTCACATGTCTGATATACTGACACACTGACGATTCATATGGGACTATCTGTGGATGCATCTGTCACAATCAATCCTAGGCTTTTACGCCTATTGTACTCTGACTCCAGCACGGCTCTGGCAGTATATGTATTTTTATTTTATTGACGCACTGGCAACGTGCGGCTTCAATTTCCATGTGCTAACTTAGCGGACAGTGCTGCACCCGTTAGTTTAATTTGTTGATCACCATCTCCCGGTCGGGGGATCGAACCGTCATCCTGCAACTCCGCATAGCATCAGCAACCAGGCATCTTTCCACTGGACCACGGCACCAAGACTAAAAGTCAAGGATTGGCCGACCAGCTTTCACATGTCTGATATACTGACACACTGACGATTCATATGGGACTATCTGTGGATGCATCTGTCACAATCAATCCTAGGCTTTTACGCCTATTGTACTCTGACTCCAGCACGGCTCTGGCAGTATATGTATTTTTATTTTATTGACGCACTGGCAACGTGCGGCTTCAATTTCCATGTGCTAACTTAGCCGACAGTGCTGCACCCGTTAGTTTAATTTGTTGATCACCATCTCCCGGTCGGGGGATCGAACCGTCATCCTGCAACTCCGCATAGCATCAGCAACCAGGCATCTTTCCACTGGACCACCGCACCAAGACTAAAAGTCAAGGATTGGCCGACCAGCTTTCACATGTCTGATATACTGACACACTGACGATTCATATGGGACTATCTGTGGATGCATCTGTCACAATCAATCCTAGGCTTTTACGCCTATTGTACTCTGACTCCAGCACGGCTCTGGCAGTATATGTATTTTTATTTTATTGACGCACTGGCAACGTGCGGCTTCAATTTCCATGTGCTAACTTAGCCGACAGTGCTGCACCCGTTAGTTTAATTTGTTGATCACCATCTCCCGGTCGGGGGATCGAACCGTCATCCTGCAACTCCGCATAGCATCAGCAACCAGGCATCTTTCCACTGGACCACCGCACCAAGACTAAAAGTCAAGGATTGGCCGACCAGCTTTCACATGTCTGATATACTGACACACTGACGATTCATATGGGACTATCTGTGGATGCATCTGTCACAATCAATCCTAGGCTTTTACGCCTATTGTACTCTGACTCCAGCACGGCTCTGGCAGTATATGTATTTTTATTTTATTGACGCACTGGCAACGTGCGGCTTCAATTTCCATGTGCTAACTTAGCCGACAGTGCTGCACCCGTTAGTTTAATTTGTTGATCACCATCTCCCGGTCGGGGGATCGAACCGTCATCCTGCAACTCCGCATAGCATCAGCAACCAGGCATCTTTCCACTGGACCACCGCACCAAGACTAAAAGTCAAGGATTGGCCGACCAGCTTTCACATGTCTGATATACTGACACACTGACGATTCATATGGGACTATCTGTGGATGCATCTGTCACAATCAATCCTAGGCTTTTACGCCTATTGTACTCTGACTCCAGCACGGCTCTGGCAGTATATGTATTTTTATTTTATTGACGCACTGGCAACGTGCGGCTTCAATTTCCATGTGCTAACTTAGCCGACAGTGCTGCACCCGTTAGTTTAATTTGTTGATCACCATCTCCCGGTCGGGGGATCGAACCGTCATCCTGCAACTCCGCATAGCATCAGCAACCAGGCATCTTTCCACTGGACCACCGCACCAAGACTAAAAGTCAAGGATTGGCCGACCAGCTTTCACATGTCTGATATACTGACACACTGACGATTCATATGGGACTATCTGTGGATGCATCTGTCACAATCAATCCTAGGCTTTTACGCCTAATTGAAGCTCAAAGGCGCTTTACAAGATTATAAAAAATTACACAATTATGTACAAAAACTTAAATTGAAAATAAATATGTTTTGAGAGCAGATTTGAAAGGTTCAATTTTACGACAATTTTGTATACGTGGTGGAAGACTGTTCCAAAGCTTGGGGCCAGCTCTAGAGAACGCGCATTGGCCGATTAGTAGATTGGATGGTGGCTCTACACAGAGTAAACGACTACTTGATCGGAGAGCCCTTGGCGCTGTCTTCTGTACGATCAACGATGTTAGATATGGCGGGGCAAGATTATTAAGACATTTGAAAACCAGTAGTGCAAGTTTGTAATGTATGCGCTGTTTAACTGGTAGCCAATGAAGATCTTTCAAAACAGGTGTAATGTGTTCATATGGCTTAGTCCGTGATAGTATTCTTCTGGCCGCAGTGTTCTGAGCCCTCTGAAGACTGGTAAGCTGTTCTGTTGATATGCCAGCTAGCAAAGAATTCCCGTAATCCAGTCTCGAAGTTATGGTCGCGTGTACAAGCGTTTTTATAGCATTATCATCCAATAGCTTTCTGATCTTGTTAATGTTCCGTAAGTTAAAATAAACAGATTTACATATAGATGTTACTTGATTTTTCATTGACATGGTGTCATCAAAGATTATGCCGATGTTACGGGCAGTTGAGCTAAATGAAATACTGTCCTCGCCAATCTGAAGAGATTCTATTTTAAGCTGAGGTCGCAGGTGACGTGATGTGATTGCCAGTATCTCTGTCTTCTTATCGTTAAGCTGTATGAGGGTGTTTAGCATCCACAACTTAACTTCATGAATGACATGTTCTAAAGTTTCACTCGCGTTTATTATGCAGGTTACTGGGT
Source organism: Chaetoderma sp. LZ-2023a (assembly GCA_034401795.1). Taxonomy (NCBI): domain Eukaryota; kingdom Metazoa; phylum Mollusca; class Caudofoveata; order Chaetodermatida; family Chaetodermatidae; genus Chaetoderma; species Chaetoderma sp. LZ-2023a. Next base: position 96,547 of record JAVVLW010003299.1, on the reverse strand, counting down.
CCGTACTGGGCCAATACCGGGTCGTATCGGCCCGGCATTGGTCCAGTACCGAGCAAGGAACTATTGTTATTAGGGAATGATGTTGCATAAATAGACATCTGCTTAGAGAATGGCATATGCGTTCTTCCAGATTCCATTCAAAATCAGATGTATTCCATTAGTGTGCGGGATTTTAGTCAAATTACTGACGTCTCCGACGAAGAAAGATTGCTATCACAATACATGGCAGGTGTACCATAAACAAAGCCATTGACCTTTATAAAATAAAGAAGAATACCTGGTTCCAGGAATTCGGGTTGGATAGAAAATGCCATATTATTGGCGAGATTTCTGAATTAGATATTTCTGTCCTGTACATGACTACGTTTCATAAGCATGAATTATTCCGCTACCGCTGACAAATTACAAAGAGCCTAAGGAAATATTACATCAATAGAGCCAACATCTTGTTCGTGTTTTATGTGTAACAAAGGAGCTCAGTCTAGAACCCATTTGAAGTCAAATATATTCTATCATTCTGTCTCGTATTATTACCGCATTGTTCGTGACGACACTAGTTCCAGCGAGGCGCATTCACCTCGCTCACCTTCGCAGTAAATAACAACTGGATCTGTAACAAAGCTATTATACAATCTTGACTTCCACTTATGTAGTTTGCCGAGAGAATGTCGTGTCAAGATGATTGCGTTCAGATGTGTATCTGACGATGTATGCAACTCGTGTTATGGTGGCCATATATAGAGGGAGCGGTTTCTAGCTATGCCCGCATTTACGCTTGTTTGATTTGAAACTTTGAAACCTGAATTCCCAATTTTTTTATTTCAAAGTACCTATAATGGTAAGCTGTTGCATATTTTGAAACTGATTTGACTGGGAATGTTGCTGTTTTACTCCCTGCCAAATTAGTTTCAAAATAGTCATCAGAATGTTTATTGAATTGAAAATTCATCAAAGACCTACGATTCGTGCACTTTCGCAGAGGACATTTCGATTTTCGTAACGAGGCTACGTCGTTTTGATTGTGATATCAGCTAACGCGTGACGTATCTACTTATGACGCCAGACTTTGAATGACAGATCAGATCGTTCTATAGATATTTGCCGCTCAAATCTCTGACCATGGTGCCAGCCTGCTCTCTCAGTATCGCGTATTTTACAATCGACTAAAATGCATGATAGGAAAATCCGTCTTGGACTGTCAGTCTATCAAGATACCACCGTTTATTATAACCGACGGACCAACTGACGACAGATCGACTGACAGGCCGGCTGACCGACCAACCGACCAACTGAACGACCGGCTGGGAGGCAGGCAGGTAGACAGGTAGGCAGGCGGGTGGGCCGTCGGGCGGACGGGTGGCGGGCGGGCGGACGGACAGGCTGGCGCACTGGCGGGCGGGCGGGTGGGCGAGCGGGCGGGGGGGGGGGGGGCGGGCAGACGGATGAACGGGTAGGCGGACAGGCAAGCAGGCAAACAGGCAGGCAGACAGACATACAGGCAGACAGCCAACCAGCCAGGAATATAACACCCTCTTTCCCTTACAGGGAGAGGGAAACGATATTTAGTTTTCACTATTCCAATTCTGACTGCTTTATCTTAACGCTTTCACAGATAAATTCCTTGTATTTCAATCTCAGGGCAAACAAACAGGGCAGGGCGGCTCATGCATATTTTGAAATTAATATGATTGGAAGCCATTGCTGCCTACGGCAACAATGACTCCCAGTCCTATTAATTAAAAATTTTCAACAAAATAAGTTGTAAAGAATAGACTTCTCTCTCTTTCCCTCTCAATCTAAGCTCCACCCACACCACGTCCGTGTTGGGAACGATCGATATCTGAACTCCCTGACTATCAATTTCCAGAAAACTATACAGGCAAGGTGTTGAACATTTTGAAATTAATTTGACTGGGCGCTGTTGCAAAATATTCAACAGAATGTTTGTTAAATAGTAAAGACATACAATTCGTACAACATGGCGGACTATTAAGCGTTAAAGACGGACCAAATATAATCATTTATGACGTAATGATTATGATGTCACCTACATCCTGCCTATCTGTTTATGACGTAATATGACGTCAGATGAAAGATGGGTGCTCTGGAAAGATGAATTGAGAGATTCCGTTTGTCACTCAAGTATATGACGTCATAATCCATTACATCACAAGTAGGTTGCCGTCACAAGTATAGTGCGCAGTGAACAACATATTAGCTTCGTCATGAACGTTAAGATGCCAACCATGTGGACTAACTTTATGTCTTTGATGGATTTATTGTTTAATAACCATTATGTTGAACATGTTGAAACTAATTTTACTGGGCGCTGTTGCTGTCATAGCATCATAATGACGTCCCGACCAATCAAACTTCTCGCAGTATTGGAAGGTATAATGGATAAGACATCATTAACCTAAATAGGCTGAGAGCCCCTCAGCAACTGGGTGGAAATCCTGAATGTTTGGTTGAGAAGTCTTGGTGAAATGCAAGGCATAGTAACATGTCGAGCTGTGTACCACCACGGATGACACATCGTTAAATAGCATTGGTTCAATCCACAATTCAGATTTGCTGCAATTGCTCTGATTGGTAGATCAATAGGTGAGAGTTAATTCGATGCGTTAATGGTCTAAATGGACGACATCATCAGGTGCCGTGCAGCCAGAGTAATCTGATCGGACACACAGCGGACCCTGTATAAACAGATTAAGTTAAATAACTATGCTCTTTGATAAAAGGACAGTTCTTCATTTGCACTTGATTAAGACCAACATATTTTGGCGGAATGAATCACTAAATTAGTGTCTTATGTCAGACTTAGAAATGTGTTATTAGTACATTAATGCTACCTTAACCTTCGCTGTGAGATTCTCTATTTTATTCATGTAGATACATCTTCCAACTTAAGTTTATGCACGTCTGTCTTTTGTCATGAACTCAGTAGTTATACTATCACAAGAACCACAAATCCTTGATCGGATCTTCTGGTTTGAACGCAACAGATAATGCAAGATCAGGAATTCAATACGTTTTCCATTCACCATCTGCTCTTGTTATTCACTTACAACAAATTCTAGATAGTAAGATAATGATGGCACCATCAAAATTGTGTCTTACATTCTATAGATAATTCTGATACAACAGTAGACCGTAGGTCCGAAAATGCTATGATATGACACCATTAGTCTGGTTATACGCTTCCACGTGTCCATGCAGATTTAAAGAATAGGATATACTCTTATGGTGGGCTCTGCCGTAATAAATTCCAGCTCTATATGCGTATAAGGCAGAGGTTATCAATTGTGTCACTTTACTATCCGATCGGGTGTCAATGCTGGACAATGCACACAGAAATCATCAGGCCAAATATTACAAATGCATGCAGAATAAGTTGGTGAACACCCCCGGCTCGGTTACTGTGCTGTAATCCAATGTCATGCCATCTTCGCTAATTCATTTGTCGGATTGCTCTTAGCCCTAGATTTGCATACACGTACGTGAACACTATAGAGCACTTCGCGCATGCTATATCTAAAATAATAATACTACTATGCCCCGCTTGCAATAACATTGTCATGTGTTTATATATGATTTTTCTCTGCAGCAGCGCGGTTTACAAATGGTGGAATGGATGCAAAAAAATACTGGGGCCTGAGAGCTGGAATGGAAGGACAGCTGTGGAACCATTGGGATCAGATAGCTGAACAAGACGGCGACGATAAAGCTGGTATAGTACCATGTAGAATGATCTAATTCAGCGTTGAATTTGCAGGAAGTATATATGTGTGAGTGCGTAATGGAGAACTCGGTACGGATCTATGACATATTTCCATATACTTAAATAAATCAATACATAGAGTAACACGTATGATAGAAGATTAACATGGAAGGAGCACATCTAGAACGCAGAGGCCAAGGCCAGAAGAAAGCTAAACATCATGAGGAAGCTGGCAGGAACAAAGTGGGGTGCCAATGAAAGGATCCTCAAGACCATCTACCTAGGTGCCGTACGACCACACCTTGAGTATGGATCCAGCTCATGGATGACAGCAGCTAAATCTCATCAACAGAACCTCGACAGAGTACAAAACCAGGCACTGCGCATCATCACTGGTGGAATAAGAACAACACCAATAGAAAAAATGGAGCAGACAGCAGGCATCGCCCCACTTAGTAAAGGAAGGGAATGCAAAGCGCTGATCCAAGCTGCAAAGTTCAAATCATTCAACAACCACCCGATGAAGATCAGGCAAGCACAGCTGTCATCAGGAAGACTTAAAAGATCAAGTTTTGTGAAAGAGACAAAAGCACTTCAAAGGAAACACCAAGAAATGTTGCCAGCACAAATAGAAGACCCACACCACACCCTTGATCCTCCACCCTGGGAAAACAAACTAGGGAACATAGCTATTCACACCACAGTACCTCATCTCACAAGCAAAGATGAACACAGTGATGTGAGCAAGAAGGCCCTGACCCTAGCCATGCTGGAAGAAATGTACCCTCAGGAGACATGGACAAGGATCTACACAGATGGATCAGCCAAAGATGCAATTAGGAGCGGAGGTGCCGGACTGCACATACAGTATCCAAACGGACAACATGAGTCAGCTGCACTACCGACAGGAAAACACTGCACAAACTACAGAGCTGAAGTCGAAGCACTGGTCCATGCAGCCAGCTAATACCATCAGCAGAACAGAAGACCCTATTGCACAGATTGTCTTTTTATCTGATGCCCGCTCCGTCCTTGAGGCTATCACCAAAGGTAAGCTGCCACAACTTGAAGAAGCATTACAAACCATCAAATGCTTTCGGATAGCATTGCAGTGGATCCCCTCACATTGTGGAGTCCACGGAAATGAGGAAGCAGACAAGATGGCAAAGGTGGGTGCAGAAGAGAATCAGACAGAAAACATGGTTACACATACAGAGATGAAGACTATCATCAAGTCACTTTATAGAACACCTCAATCAGAAGATGCCTACCATCATCTCTCGAGGCCAGAGCAAGTGACAACTGGACATAACAGACTAAACCAACACATTGAAGATTTGTGACGTGTCTATCTTCAAGATTCACTACTACCTATAAGTTCTTATCTGAACTAATCGATTCGTAAGTCTTTTCCGTTTTGGATAAAGCTTGTATGTATAGTTGCTGCGACAACTAACTTTACCTAGAACGCAAAAGATGGATATCAGCTCGCCTCGTAAATAGATGTACTGAACGATATTTGTATTAGATATCCGGGCCTGATCTGACTGAATCTCAGAACTTGTAGGTAAGTTACGGTGGTCTTCCGTAATGTCCAGAATTAAATATCACGACAAACTCTTGCCTTGAGGTTATCAAGGTGATGACTTTAATAATAAACCTAACTGTACACTAAAGAATGGTGGCTTTTACTGCCACAAAGAAAAGATTAATACTTTATATAAGTTTGACTAACATTAACTACTTATCTAAACTATACGTTTCCTAACTAACATTGACTGGTATTACTCCCTGTCACGACAGGTCTGCTATATTATATCAATCTAACAATAACCAACTATACGGACCAAACTCTAACTGCTCATTGCTGACTGATCTAACTTGAAATCTAACTAACTCCACCTCACTAACCAACTAACTCCCGATAAAAGACAAGGCGGCCCTTTTATACTCTCCTGCGCTTCTATTCTACCATCATTCGGTAATGTCTAATAATAGAAACTTACATAATGGTTTCCCCTCTTTATCATTCGCTCATAGTCTATCTTTAGATTATGACGTCTTTTTATCCAAGTAAATCGCCGACCCTCCCTCCTCAGGAGGGAGCTTTTTACCTAGCACTTGGGATTTGGGCTGGTTCTGCTTTGATGAGACCTGTCAGCTAACCAACAACATTACTTCATCCGTTGTTGTTGCATGTCACTCGGTGAGTGACATATAGTTGATATACAAATTCGTCTCTAACCGGATACGCTGTTTTTGATCGACACATAGTTTATACACAAACTTCGTTAGTGTCAATCACTCCTACAGGACACTACTTTGTCCATGTCTTGCCTATTGCCTATTGCGAATAAGCCTGTAGGATACGATGGTTAATAGCACATGAGCTGTATGATCTCATTGCCAGCTGGTGTTGTTGTAGTTTCTATAGGGAGTTGATGATTCCCTTGTCAGTCAACCTTTTGACCCTATCCCCCAACCTTTTAACCATGCATTTTGTCTGTCTCGTCTAACTGTCTCTGTTACTATTTTCTAAACTATGGTCCGAAATGACTGCTGAATACGCTGAAAGTGTGTGCCGATCCCACATCACCAACTTTCATCTTCAATATTGACAGATACCATCAAACCAGCACCGTGGGTCCTACTCTATTCTATCCTACTATATTTCCAACTCATACTAAATATGGTTATCATGTACACATTAGTTTCGTGAGAAACTGTTGTTGCGGCAGCACCGGTCCATGTCAACCAGTGCAGCAGCCCTCTACGTACTATAGTACGATGCGTGCTACTCCGTCCATTAGCTCACCTGGTATTTTCAAATATGAATTTCATCAAGGTCTTACTTCATAAATCTAAGATGTCCACAGGGTCATGACTCCCCACCGGACAATCCGATATCTACATATGCCCCTCAACTGAAGTTAATTGACCACTTCTTAAGGCCTTAAGAGAACGTCAATTAACTCGTTGTACAATATCAACAACAAAACCACACTATTCCAGCGGCCCCTCGAACGGATAACACTCAACACTCACACTCATCACTCATCACTCATCACTCACACGATTACTATCGCCTATACATAAAGCATTGTAACTAATGAAATAGATTCTACACCGGGAATGGAGTATCATGCACGACCACCCATTTCTGGCACGACTATACATACATACATGTCCGGATAACGTATATCGTCCCCGGAAATACATTAATATCATCATTAATACCTTGACACTCAAGGTGTAATAAACTAAATAACAGAAAACTTAATCCTACAGAGCAAATTCATTACAGGTCATTAAATAACAGTAATCCTAATCCTACAGAGCAAATTCATTACAAGTCATATAGCAATTCTTACCTAGAACATAAAGTTCATCAAATGTTTATGGCAATATAGTTCATCGCATTATTACCGATATATATAGTTCATCATATTGTTACGGGTATATAGTACATCACCATTCAATGTTCCACACACAGCAAATGTAGTTAGTCCCACAACGTCACATGGATATATCCAATCGAGCCACACCCTCGTCAGGATCCACCACGTCGTCATAAAGTTCTACTTCAACCCAGTCGGCAGCCATCGGGTCGATCCCAGTCCTCGCAGTAGCGTTAGGCGACGACCCGGTTGCCAACCTCATCGGCTCCGGTATCACTGCAGTTTTCCGGGGCTGCTGGGCCTGAACTGCCGGTGCACCAATAAGAATGGCGGTGCGTTTGTCACTACTATGGGCCGCATGTGGCTTGCATTTATCACTACTATGGGCCGCACGTGGCTTGCATTTTGCCGCACGTGGCCTGCATTTTAGCCATTTCCACATGCGCGAAATTATTCCACATTTGTATAGCACAATTAACACAACGAGCACACTCACGAAGGAGCCCGTTAAATACGACACAAACGATAATACCCCCATGCCCTCGACCATCACTGGGTCGAGTGCAGACAATGGTGCTAGCGGCACATACTTAGATTTCTGTAAATGATCCCAGGGCTGCACTTTCAAATGATTTACTATCATGGATTTATTTAGAACGCCGGTCACATCCAAGTGGGGCATTTCAATGGCCAGGCTAACTCGAGTGTACGTCCGACTGTAAGACGCCACAGGCTCGAATTGCCAACCCTTTCCGCTATAACCACATTCTCCCAACATCAACGCATACACACCACTACTTACATCTGTCGGTCAGTTGTCCGTCACAATGAATTTCCATAGTCTCGCCGAACGTTTGCAAAATCACACCGATTTTCTTATTGGCAAATAATTTACTTGCTGTTATGTTAGACTCCGATAGTTGAATATTGCAATTTCTATCAGTTGTATTTGTCAGTATGCTTACTATACAGGGTACGTGGGTCTTGTCGACCCTTAGCTGACCCTGACACACCCTAGGCTCGTTACCTCGATATTCGGACACGGTAAAGTACCATCCGGATTTGGTATCTAAACCAATGCTGTTTTGGCCTACCTCTACCTTCATGTAATATCCCCGCTCTGCTAACGGTTCGGCCCACGAATGTATCCCGTACTCTATATACCTTCCTCCGTCGATTAAAGGTAACGTAGCCACATAATGTAATTTTGAATCATCCCTCCACAACGGGTACACTATCACATTTCGATAATACCACTGGGAAGGGGCGTATCAACCTATTTCCCACTCTGACCTGTTTAGCTACCGATGTCAGGTCAATGGTACTCAATAGCTCCTCTGTCAACCTACCCAACTCTAGCGACGCGGTCTGCCTATGGAACTGCTCGGCCACTTTTTGGAAGTCGTAGACCACATACTCGGCGGAGTCGATTATATGTCCCAATCTCACCAGAGCATACAGCTCGTCTTGTCGAGCCGTCTGTATCCTTAACAACCTACTCATGTTGCCGGTCACCGCGACCAGACTGTCACTAATTTCATTGATCCAGTCGGTATTCATATTTATATCGTGAAACGCCATTTTCACGTGGGAAGCTAGCCGGTTGGCGAAATGTACTACCTTATTCACGTTTCCCATAGCTTTCTTCACTACCTCCCGTATCGCCTCCATGTCTCCGGACGTGGCGGTTCCAAACAACGAGGACGCAATGTCCCCCACAAAATTAAACAACCCGCGTTTCCGTCGCGTGCTAGTCCTACTTGCCATGGCCTGCTGCGTCTTCAGGGCAATTTTCCGTATGCCCCCTATCCGATGCTGCAGTCCAAAGATATCGTTTTTACTTATAAATGAAGTCTTGCGACTTATGTCGGCTACCAGGGCTGCCATTTGGGCCAAGCGTCCCATCAAGTCCTCTGGCAAACATGGATGATCGATTGATACGATCACAGTCCATTCCGCTCTTACCACGGATATCGGTTTGGGCTGGGTTATCAGCACTCCATTCGGTAACCGGTGTACACTAGAATCCGTACACATACCTAACACGACACTAAACACCGTCATTACAATACTCAACTTACTCGTATACATGGTGTTATACTATTGTGATGCTTACTGGCACTTTCCTACCGTATAGTTTCTATCTAATGCTAAAATTTAAATTTTGACCGACTACGCTATGCGACACTATTAGGATGCTTACTGGTACAGAGTATACTTTAGAATGATAATTATCTGCGGCTATGTGGCAGTATCACTGCATCTATATGCTCGACGAAGTCATCGTATAGAGCACGCCCAAAAGCACCAATCCTGAGTCGCCTGGTGTTAGTTTCTACGTCAGGTACATGACTGCGCTTGCGCAAAAAGTATGGATGTGCTGGCAGCATTTCCATTGGCTCCGGTACACTCTCGGGTACCTCCTCCGATGTATCCATCATCCCATTAGGAGAAGTCACGTGAGTTTCGGTTGGTAACTCATGGTTTCGATAGCCACTCATACCAGGTTGACTGATGTTATTATCAACCCTCTTACCCACCTTGCGCACCCTTGGCTCCTCATCCGAAGCTGGTCGCTTCCGACGAGCCCTCTTATCCCGGGTCACCTCTGAGTCCTCCACCGGCAAAGGTTTGGACTCGGGTACTACCACACTAGGGTGGCTGGCCTTCGTACCCTTTGCACGGTTACGAACAGGGCGTGGTCGTACCTTGTCCCAACACATCTCTGAGTCGACTACGCGTAGCTTGGCTATATTAAGTACACGCACCTTCCCAGATCTCTGATGTCGGACATGGGCCACCGGCCCGTTGATCTTAAAGATCTCATATTTGGGGTCACTGCGAGAGGTCAACTTCATCCTCTCCTCAGCCTTTACGACCACCGAATCACCCACCTGGAAGACACCAGCGTTTGCACGCTTGTCAATTTGTTCTCGGTGAACCTCACGACACTTAGCCGTTTCCCTACGAGCACGTAGCAAGGCATTATTGAGACACGTCCGTCTCTCACTAAGATCCTGCGAAGCATCTACGGGAATCGCAAATGGAAGTCTTGCTCGCCAACCATACGTCAGATAGAATGGCATATATCCGGTCGTGGAATGACGAGTACTGCGGTACGCGGTCAACGCGGCACCCAACTCGTCTTCCCATGTACGAGACGCATTGTTCACCCCGTTCTGGATTAACTCCTTAAGAGTTCAATTGAACCTCTCGGTACGTCCATTTGTCTGTGGATGGTATGGACTCGATCGCCTATGATCGATACCGTGTTCTTTAAATCGTTCCTCCAGAGATTTAGAACAAAATTCTTTCCCCTGATCAGTTATCAATACCTCAGGGACACCATGACACGTGACGTACTCATTGAAGAACTTGTCTTCCACATTCTGAGCCGTCTTAGCCGGAATCGGATATGCTTCTGCCCACGCAGAACAGTGATCAACGATCGTCATGATATACACATTACCCTTACTCGATTCCAACAGTGGACCGATTAAATCCATGCCGATTATCTGACTCGGATAATTGGCCATGGGCATCTCACTGTACCGTGGTCGAGTAGTGACAGGTCGATTGACCTGGCACGTCGTACACCTCTCAAGTATACATACCAAATCTTTCCTTAAAGATGTCCAAACAAACGAATCCCTTACCATACCGATAGTCTTCTGCAGACCTTGGTGACCAGCTCGTTCATGAGCCATCTGGAGCACCTTCTCACGGAACAGGGTTGGTAAGACAATTCGGGGGTACTCAGCGTCTAATGCTGAGGGCGTAACTAGAGAATACAGAATACCGTTCTTAACCATGTACTCCTCCGGGGTGTTCTTAAACAACTCCGGGTATTCCTTGGTTTGTTCGGTACACAACTCGTCGTAGGGAATATCGAATGTCTCCAGAGGGACGTGTGGTAACGCACCCTCGTCCACATCCGGTATGACAAAATCGCCAGTATCTAAGGTGGCGACCTCCACTTCTTCGAGCCTTGGATGTATTCTATCTTACATCCGTATTCCGCAATCAGTACTGCCCAGCGCTGCACTTTCGTGTTCTTAACCTCTCCCACAAACAAACTCTTTAGGGGTTTGTGGTCAGTATACACGGTAAACTGCGTGCCAAATAGATAAGGTCTAAGCTTCTTTAACGCATATATCACTGCGTAAGCTTCCTTTTCTATTACAGGCCAATTCAACTGACTCTCTTTCAGAGTAGAGCTCACATACTGGATTACTCGCTCGACACCATTATCATCTACCTGTACCAATATTGCACCTATCGCATAGCTAGACGCATCGGTATACCATTTATATGGGGCATTCAAATTCGGATAGGTGAGAACCATCTCACTACACAGCAAGTTCTGTAATTTCTTGAACGCTTGCTGTTCATCCGCACCCCATTCAAAACGTTTATACTTCTTGGTCAATTCTATCAGAGGCTTAGCAATTTCGGCATAGCCTTGCACACAGGATCGGTAATAACCGGTAGCTCCAAGGAAACTTTTTACTTCGCCCACATCGCGTGGGGGTGACATTTCCCTAATGACTTTGACCTTTTGAGCCTGAGGAGCTACTCCTTGTGCGGAAATGCGATACCCTAACAAATCAACTGATGGTTTAGCAAAATCGCACTTCTTTTTCTTAACTTGCAAATTATACTCTCGTATCCTACGCATGACCTTACGCAAGTGCTGTGCATGTTCCGTCGGATTTCGTGAATATACGACTATATCGTCGACGAAAACATGCAGATATTTTCCCACGAATTCTCGGAAAATATCATTCATTGCCCTCTGAAATACGGCACCTGAGTTCGCAAAATCGAAGGGCATCCGAATCCATTCGAACAAGCCTTCACTGCAGACGAACGCTGTTTTCTCTATGTCTTGGCTGTCCATTGGTATCTGCCAATAGCCAGACTTCAAGTCCATAGTAGCCAATATCGTTGCGCCGCCCATAGAATCAGAAATGTCCGATATATTCGGTAAAGGATAACTATCCTTACGACAAACGGAATTCAATTTTCTGTAGTCTATACAAAACCTGGTGTCCCGTCCTTCTTAGGAACCAATGTAATGGGTGACGCCCATGGTGATGACGACGGTCTTATGACACCCGCTGCCAGCATCTCAGTCACTTGGTTTTTTACTATATACTGCTTGGCTAGCGGTAGACGGTAGGCCTTCTGCCTTATAGGAAACGCATCTCCTGTTAGTACCGTACACTTCACTTTGGGGACCAATCCAAGCGTTTTCGGACGAGCCGTATCAAAGATATCCGCAAAATCCCCCAAGACTTTGTCGATATCTTTATATCCGGTCGTTTCCTTACAACTCTCATAGACGTAATTCGTCTGTTCTCTATAGGGATACCTAAATGGATATACCCGGCCAAACCATACTACTACTTTGGCCTGATAATCAATCTTCGCATTTCCCAAGTGCAAAGCATCCGCTCCAAGCAAACATTCATGCCTCATTCGTGCTACTATCGTACTAGGAATAGGCCGGCCCTTCTTGAATTTTACTTGAGTCTCTCCCAACAATTCTATGGGAGAACCATTTACCGCTAAGAGCGTCTTGGCCCTTTTCAATGGCCTAGCATTTAACATGCTACGCCATATATCCTTACGAACCAAGGATGTGCTAGCACCAGTATCCACTAATGCATGCAGGTACTCACCCTGATCCGTCGGACCATTAGAATCCACTTGTAGACGGATTAAAAACCGCTCGGTCGGTGCTGTCACCAACGGTTTTCTCCATCTTAGTTTAACGGGCTCCTTCGCCCGCTGACTGCTTCAGCGTAGCTGTCGCGATGGGTCGATGCATTTTCTCCACCATACCGGCCATATGCATCCGTGTTCGCGTCGGTCAGCACGAAACCATCCCGATCCTCGTACTCGTGATCTTCTCGCATTCGGTTCCCTATCACCTTGCACATATTTCGCGAACACTCCCGAGGGGTAATGCGTTGCTCCCACCGGCGCTGATCAGTTATTTCATCTATGTCCATGTCCATGTTATCACTAGCTGCACGTTTTGCCACTCGGCGCACTATCTGATGCTCCGGTTGTCGGATTGTTCGTACCACTGGCTGTCGTATACGTTGATCTTGTGCCCCATGCGGACAATCCTTCACACAGTGTCCGTCCTGCCCACACCCATAACATCGCACTACTGTAGGTGTGTCGCTAAGATTGCCGAACATGTTGTACGTTTTATTGCTGCAATCGCTTGCCATATGACCTTCCCAGCCACACCTAAAACAAGTCGTCGGTAGTCAGGGTGATCGTGGCCGCACCGTCATTTTTCGTGTCGGGTTATGCACTGGTCGGAGGGGCCGGGGACAATTGCTTTTATAATGCCCCGTTTTGTCACAGTTGTAGCATGTGATGTGTGACAGGTCACGCGGAGATGCCGCTCTCGCAACTGGTCTGGGTCCTCTGGGTGGCTGTTTGGTCACCCGTCTCGCCTCCTGTGTTGGCTGATGTGCGACTTTTGGGGCGGTTCCCCTCACCTGTAGATCTTTGACCAGTCCACACAACTGCTCGATCATTTTTGACTGTGCCATGATTTGTTGCTTCAACTTTCTCACTACACTCCATATCTCTTTCTCTTCCTCTTCTTCTAGCACGTCCACCTCCATTCTTTCTTCCTGTCTCCCATCGATCTGCATCGCCCGTAACAGATCATTACAGGTTTCCTCTTCCTTGGCTATTTCTATGGCCCGGGCCAGGGTTGTGGCTTTCTTACGTACTATTCGCTTGCTTAACCCCCAGAGCCCGCAAATAAATGCCGAGAACGGTCCGGCGATTGTCCTCGTTCTCATTAGGGTACGCTCTACTGCTAGCCTCCCTATATCGTCGGTTAAATGCGATCACCATCTCGTTCTTTGCTGCTGTACCCTCTCAAGATCATATATGATCCGCTCATGTTCATTAGTGGAGACAAAGTTTATAGTGATATACTCGTTGAACTCCGCGTATGTCACCTCTTTTCGCACTTTGCCGACCATGAAGTTGTCGATCGCCCTTGACAACGGCCCTCTAGCTGCTCAGGTTATCACATATGCTGGGATCCCCTCTAATCTCCCTTCATTCGCCACGCATGCCCTCTTGGTTTCTTCTAAGAATACCCGCACCTCCTCGGGCACGACCCCATCACATGGCTGTATTCTATCTATCATGTCCCGTATCTCCCGGCAGTATACACGGGCAGTTTCCCGCCTATCGCTGCTCGCTACAATTGCCCCCGCCATGGCCGTTCCCATCGCCTGTACGGCGGCTAAAGTCTCGGGCCTAAGTTCCATGGGCGGGTGTCGATCTATCGGCGGTAGCGTTGGGTCGGGTCTTGCCATCTTCGGGGTCAGTTATAATGGATGCTAATAACCACCCTCTCTACTCTCGGATGCTCGGGGCAACTGATAACAGTTGTTATTTTGCAGATTGAACTGTGGCCGTACTCCCGATGCTCGGTCACCTGACAGCCTTCTGACCGCTGGGCCGCTTCTAAGAAACTCGCTACCCTGTCAGCCACGTGTTTAACTACTATGGTCGTTGGTCGTCTCGCTTGTTCTTGGGCCATATATTCGTATGTACTCACTGTTGATTTAATTACAGATCCTGGCAGTTGAAGCCACTAAAGATTTGTGACGTGTCTATCTTCAAGATTCACTACTACTTATAAGTTCTTATCTGAACTAATCGATTCGTAAGTCTTTTCCGTTTTGGGTAAAGCTTGTATGTATAGTTGCTGCGACAACTAACTTTACCTAGAACGCAAAAGATGGATATCAGCTCGCCTCGTAAATAGATGTACTGAACGATATTTGTATTAAATATCCGGGCCTGATCTGACTGAATCTCAGAACTTGTAGGTAAGTTACGGTGGTCTTCCGTAATGTCCAGAATTAAATATCACGACAAACTCTTGCCTTGAGGTTATCAAGGTGATGACTTTAATAATAAACCTAACTGTACACTAAAGAATGATGGCTTTTACTGCCAAAAAGAAAGGATTAATACTTTATATAAGTTTGACTAGCATTAACTACTTATCTAAACTATACGTTTCCTAACTAACATTGACTGGTATTACTCCCTGTCACGACAGGTCTGCTATATCATATCAATCTAACTCTAACCAACTATACGGACCAAACTCTAACTGCTCATTGCTGACTGATCTAACTCGAAATCTAACTAACTCAACTCACTAACCAACCAACTCCCGATAAAAGGCAAGGCGGCCCTTTTATACTCTCCTGCGCTTCTATTCTACCATCATTCGGTAATGTCTAATAATAGAAACTTACATAATGGTTTCCCCTCTTTATCATTCGCTCATAGTCTATCTTTAGATTATGACGTCTTTTTATCCAAGTAAATCGCCGACCCTCCCTCCTCAGGAGGGAGCTTTTTACCTAGCACTTGCGGTTTGGGCTGGTTCTGCTTTGATGAGACCTGTCAGCTAACCAACAACATTACTTCATTCGTTGTTGTTGCATGTCACTCGGTGAGTGACATATAGTTGATATACAAATTCGTCTCTAACCGGATACGCTGTTTTTGATCGACACTTAGTTTATACACAAACTTCGTTAGTGTCAATCACTCCTACAGGACGCTACTGTGTCCATGTCTTGCCTATTGCCTATTGCGAATAAGCCAGTAGGATACGATGGTTAATAGCACATGAGCTGTATGATCTCATTGCCAGCTGGTGTTGTTGTAGTTTCTATAGGGAGTTGATGATTCCCTTGTCAGTCAACCTTTTGACCCTATCCCCCAACCTTTTAACCATCCTTTTTGTCTGTCTCGTCTAACTGTCTCTGTTACTATTTTCTAAACTATGGTCCGAAATGACTGCTGAATACGCTGAAGGTGTGTGCCGATCCCACATCACCAACTTTCATCTTCAACTATTGAGAGATACCATCAAACCAGCACCGTGGGTCCTACTCTATTCTATCCTACTATATTTCCAACTCATACTAAATTTTTATCATGTACGCATTAGTTTCGTGAGAAACAGTTGTTGCGGCAGCACCGGTCCATGTCAACCAGTGCAGCAGCCCTCTACGTACTATAGTATGATGCGTGCTACTCCGTCCATTAGCTCACCTGGTATTTTCAAATATGAATTTCATCACGGTCTTACTTCATAAATCTAAGATGTCCACAGGGTCATGACTCCCCACCGGAAAATCCGATATCTACAACATGTACAGGCGGTTCCACCTTACGACATCGCCCGCTTGTCCTTGTGGAGAAGCAGAACATACCACAGAGCACACACGTCAATGTTGCAGTACGTATCAGCTGCTGAAAGAAGAGATCTGGCCTTTGTCAACCTCTTTTCTTGAAAAGCTGTATGAGCCTGTGGAAGAAGTGCAGAAAACCACAGATTCCATCTTGAGAAGGGCTCTCCAAGTGTGATACCAGCGATCGAAAAGAAGAAGACGAAGAGTAACAAACTAAAAGTGTTGTAGATGTAACGCTATGGGAATAGAATATGTCTATTCTTTATTTGCTTGCATTTCATTTATATCTTTAGAAAACACCACCTATTTCCTAGTCGACTCTGTGAAGTATGGGAAAACTTCATATTAATCTATACATACTACAACATCTCTTAAGAACATTCATCGACCACCCATCCCCTGATAACACGCACATCTGCCTTCATCATTCTACTAGATCAAACAACCATACACACGTTCACGTATCACCCATTTCACACTCCCATCAATATCTTTATCAAAACACCTAGACTAACTACATTTAGACACAACCATCAACACGCTGGAAAAACAGCCATAGACATATTCACTAAAGGGGATAAATTATATAATCACAAGCCTAAGTGATTTCTTATCAATGCCGATTGATTATTTGTGCTAAGGATATAACAGCACAGTTACGCTCATATATGAGTTTTGCAATGCCGAGACATGACATAAGCGAGAGAATTGATTAGGAACTAATTCTTCCTGAAATGAAGCCATCACGCATCAGAATGAACCTTTGAAGGAATATATTTGTGTTACATTATGGAAATCGGTAGAGTAAAGAATAAGCGAAAAGAAAGAAAATTGCTATATTAAGCCCAGTGGAAAGAGTCACATTGGAAATCAAAAGAGGAATACATGTAGCGTCAACGTAATGGACTGATCTGCTCAGGCACTCAAGTATATGGTGGCATAATCAATTACATCACATGTAGGCTGATGTCCGAATCAAAATGCATAATGAATGCTATGAACATTGAATAGTCCGTCAAGTGTACGAATTGTATGTCTACTATTTAATCAACATTCTTTTGAATATTTTGAAACTAATTTGTCTGGATGCCATAGGCAACAACAGAAAAAAGTCAAATTAGTTTCAAAATGTTCAAGAGGTTACCTGTAGGCCGTACAGTTGCCTTAAAATTGGGATTCTGTGAAGCCAGGATTCAAACTATACAACTTGATTCCAACACGTGAACAAATGTTGGCGGAGCGTATCTATAAATGGGGTGGGGTGAAGCTAGAAATGGGCGGAGTGTAGCTATAAATGGATCTCACGATTACTAGAACAGTGAAGAGAATGATTGCTCTCGTCCACCTGCCCACACAACGTTAGATGAGAAATGTATCAGGGATTAGTTTGGGATCTCTAGATGACATTAAGGTCAATATGAGAAAATATGTTTGGTTCACAACCCACCCACCACCCCACCTCCCACCACATGCAGCAGGTTGAAACAAGGAAAAAGAGGAGTATGGGGATTCAATCTTAAAGGGGATCACAAACGTGAATTAGATTTCATTGAAAACGTCAAAATAAAAGTATAAATGAATATGATAGAGATTCACAAACTCGGTCACTGCTAAAATTTCGATTGACGTCATAAATACTGGCATTATCATAAAATTCACTGTATGACGGCATCGCGTGAATCGCCTACCACGTGGATTCAGAATACGCCACACGAGGAGAAGAAGACCATAAAGTACTCTGGAATAGTGTATAGCATTGTCTGTAGGGGCAAACATGATGGATAATTAGGACTTAGGCATATTCTTGCCTAGTGACGAGGACCAGGCGACCATAACGTATGCATTGAGTATTACCATGACAACTGTTATTTCACAGATCCGTTGACTATAATTTAACATAATCTTTGACAATGATTTATGCATCATATGTTTGATAATCTTGTACGTTTGACACATTAACACATACAGCATTGCACTGACCACACCAAGTAGAGCAATCTATATAGCCCAGTCTTCCTGCAAAAACATCGTCTGTTCCTACATCCCATATTAGAGTAACGCCTAACAACCTCCAGTGGTCCTATTGGGGCGGCTGCTTCATTTTCTGTTATCTATATCTGACCCCACACGTATATCATGTTCATATCATCTTCAGTCTTCTTGTTCTATATGATCTCCAGGTGCCACCCACTTGTATGTACCGGTAGACGCGCATACCGTGGTGTTTGGCAGTTGCTGAGGTTGGGAGGAGCGCCGCAGTCTGGCTTCACACATGATGTACTACTGCCTACCTTCTGGTGGAAGCGTTGCACTCTGAGGAAATATAGCTCGTCGCCTGATTGACTTTTGTACAATGAGACTATGACAATCTCCCCTGCTGCTATGGCATGTTTTTGTGCTGTTTGTCTCTCTAAATATTTCAGCCTGTTCCTGTAACACTTGACTGGTGTGCATTAGTTTCAATGCAAGTCCTTTCCCAATACATATATGTGTGATGCCGTGTCTCACCCAAGGATAGCCTGAACAAAACACAGTTACATATTTGTCGGCTTTGTATGCTTCTCAGGAGAGCAATATTCCAGCATCGTGATTAATTTTTCGTGCTATACCGGGGATGAGGCCGAGGGTATATATTAGGTGTGATGGACTGTGAGTGGAAACAGGGTAATACCAGAATGTTTGTCATCTGCAATGAAGAAAGTTGGTTTAGTCGTTTTCTCATCAATGCCAATTGGGGGCTGCATGATTAGTAGATCAGCATCCGCCTTACCATGTTCTATGTGACATCCACGATGCTCTAGGGTAGCACCAAGCATGGTTATGAACCCTTGTTTATTCTCATTGCTGGAAAGGAAGTCTTCCTGTCGTCCACTGAAAATTATAGAACTTGATAATTCTAGAGTTGCTGCAAAACGCATCAATGTCATTCAGTTTTTCCAGTTCTGCTTAACCCATGCAAATATTCATCAAACATTAGAACTGGCTGACCATAGTGATTTATACATTTTTGATGCATTGCTGACATATCATCTCATATGTTGAACCGGGATTCCATGAGATCCTGTTCAGGAATGGCATGCACGCACGAACGTACACCATTTCATATGTATTGCACAGCCACTGACGTTACAGGCATAACTACAGGCATACACTTCCGAACTGCATCACAAAAGGATGGTTTATGTGCTAGTGGATTTGTAGATATATATTCCCGAAGAGTGCAGGAGGGTAAGTGCGCAATGCATACTGAAATATGAAATACATCTTCCAGGTTCTCATTGCATATTCCAAGTCACTAGCCTCTGAAAGAGAAGCTTCTGATCCATACGTATCTCCTCACCGCTTATTTTCACTGCATTGTTATTACTTATGGTAACCTCTTGGTCTTTTTTCATGAATGAATATTTGACAATGCTTTTGCCAAAATGTTTTTCATCTTGTTCCCAAATTTAGTAGCACACGCAACATTCACAGTGACATCAGCCGTCACACCAGTCACAATACTAGTGTTGGATTCTCAAGCGAAGGACTTCTGGTGGTCAAAAGGCAAAGAGCTCCTGTGTATCAGCCATGTCCTTCACCAGCCTTGACACTGTCCCCTCTTTGTGTTGTTCACTCGTCAGGTAGCTTACTGATGTCAGCTCCTACATGGCCAAGTTCACCTATCAGTGGGCATTGATAAACAACCATGCATCTCAGTGTTTTCGTCATCCCACGTCCTCTTGTCAGCCCATCTATACTTGTAATACTCCTCATCACGACATGCTCTATAAGCAAGTCCTGTAACAATCCTGTCCAGTATCTGTCAGATCTTCTACCAACACGCATGCCATCTTGGAAGTACTGGTACGCGTCTGAATGTTGCTCAAGTAGGCTCTCCATGTTATGCAAATACATGTGAGCAGATCTGGTATAATTGTCATTGCATGTAGCTGACAGCTATGGCGGCATTTTCTGCATCGTCCTCAAATGCAGCTGACAATTACCAGTCCGCTCTGCTTTGATGAATGGTTGGAAAATAGTCACCGTTTTCAGCTATTGCAACCACAATTTGGCTGTGCATTGGTTCTACATGGCATTTTACCTGCCAGTAGTTTCCGATTGATGGCCTGCAGGACCTTGTCGTTCTGTAAGCTGTCTAATGTGATTCACTCATCCATTATATCATCATACAGTGCTTTTGCAACAATAAGGACTTCTGGCATTGGCGTGACATCTGCCTTTTCGCTAGTGGTTTGGTAAGATTCAGTTGAGGTACATAAGCTTCACGTGAAGACTCTGCTGTAATTGTGTCTACTTGCTCATCTCCCGCCCGACTTGCTGTAGGGTGTCGTACTGGTTTGGCAAAAACATGTGACATTAGCATGGCACTGAGGACCCTGGAAATCGATTTTCCCTCAGGATATTACATACTATGTTGCTCATATATGTGCACTCCAGCAATACCAGCAGAGCCGTGTCTGTAGTAAGGTGTGCAATAGAGCCTTAAGAAACTAATTTTTGCATGGTATTGACCAAGTCTCAGTACAAAGGACCCGATCTTATTAGTTGCTGGTGCACTCTCCTGTATTGTTAGAGCCGTCCCCCAAAGCGGCTTGTCAAATGTTAGAACACACTTGACCCCATAATGTCTCGCATGCGAACTGACATACAGAACATACATATACATGTACTGCAACAAATTGCAACAGACAAGCTACAACAGAAATCCTTTTCACTGTTTATCTCAGAAAAGCAAATAACACACACAAGACCTAAAAAAATTCAAGTAGTATTTAACAGCAAAATACTAGTAGTAGTAGTAGTAGTAGTAGTAGTAGTAGTAGTAGTAGTAGTAGTAGTAGTAGTAGTAGTAGTAGTAGTAGTAGTAGTAGTAGAAGCAGCGGCAGCAGTTATGGGAGATGATGATGGTGCTTTACATTATTATTTCGTAGGACTAGTGTGATTAAATTACTAAAAAATTGATAAATATATTTTTAAATCGATTAAACTTAACATAGACTGTTTGGCTTTTCTTCTAATTTTAACAGTTGTCAATAACATATCATTATTTGATAAAACAAAGGACTCCGATTTTTCGTCCGTCGATGAGTTCGTCCGTCAGTTCGTATGTTATCGTGCAGGATATATGAAAATATATGGTCATTTCGGTTTTTTATTCGATAACTTGATAAATTGTGTGTGTTATTTGCTTTTCTGAGATAAACAGTGAAAAGGATTTCTGTTGTAGCTTGTCTGTTGCAATTTGTTGCAGTACATGTATATGTATGTTCTGTATGTCAGTTCGCATGCGAGACATTATGGGGTCACGTGTGTTCTAACATTTGCGCTTAATTTGTATAACTCCGAGATGGCAACCACAATATTTTACATTATATAGTTTTAAAACATTTTAAATTCTAATCAAGCTATTTTAATGTTAAAAGATGGTAATGGTGTATCATCTTTAAGCATTGAAAATAAGCTTGAATAGAAGCGAAAATAAGGTCAAAACTGTAAACCCAAATATTATGGTGGCCATCTTGGATTCCTGTAAATTATGCGCTTTCCACGCCTTAGATTATACAGTACGTTTTATGTTTTATTTATATGTATCACTTACCTAAGTATGGCTTAACACCTTTAAACATTACAAATAACTTGATTAGAAATATTTAAAAAAAGATGAAAAATGTGCAATTATAAATATTGTGGCAGCCATCTCGGATTTATGCAAATTAGGCACTGTTCCACTACTTCGATTTTGGAAGACTTTTAATATGTTCTTTTATTTGCTTTTCTGAGAAGAATAGCGATAAACTAAATTATGGTGAGTTGACCCACTTTTTCATATAATCACTGGACTAGTAGCAGCAGCAGCTGCAGCAGCTGCAGTAGTAGTAGTAGTAGTAGTAGTAGTAGTAGTAGTAGTAGTAGTAGTAGTAGTAGTAGTAGTAGTAGTAGTAGTAGTAGTAGTAGTAGGAGTAGTAATAGTCGTATTAGATAGTAGTAGTAGTAGTAGTAGTAGTAGTAGTAGTAGTAGTAGTAGTAGTAGTAGTAGTAGTAGTAGTAGTAGTGGTAGTAGTAGTAGTAGTAGTAGTAGTAGTAGTAGTAGTAGTAGTAGTAGTAGTAGTAGTAGTAGTAGTAGTAGTAGTAGTAGTAGTAGTAGTAGTAGTAGTAGTAGTAGTAGTAGTAGTAGTAGTAGTAGTAGAAGCAGCGGCAGCAGTTATGGGAGATGATGATGGTGCTTTACATTATTATTTCGTAGGACTAGTGTGATTAAATTACTAAAAAATTGATAAATATATTTTTAAATCGATTAAACTTAACATAGACTGTTTGGCTTTTCTTCTAATTTTAACAGTTGTCAATAACATATCATTATTTGATAAAACAAAGGACTCCGATTTTTCGTCCGTCGATGAGTCAGTTCGTATGTTCATCGTGCAGGATATATGAAAATATATGGTCATTTCGGTTTTTTATTCGATAACTTGATAAATTGATACAACCTTAGAACTATGTTGATTCTGAATCTTGGGAGAAGCATCATATGTGTTGCGTCTATCAGTCTACCGTTCGTCTGCACGACTCTCTGTCCATCTTTCTGCACAAATGTAAAATCGTGAATATTTTATTTATTTCTTCCATAGCGTAGATTCTAATGGCAGCTTGTGGATAAAACCTTTAAAATATGTCGATTGAATTTTGGGAGACGATTCATGTTTTGCGTCTATCCATTACCCGTTAGCCCGCACGCTCGCCCGTTCATCTTGCTGTGTAAATCATTGACAATTTTAGGGTTTTCTTCATGTAACTACTACGTATATATCCCCCATGGAACGTGGTCTGAGGTGTAAATAAATCATTTCATTTAATTTCTTCAATAGCGTACGTTCTGTTGGACGCGTACATTGATAAAACTGCAAAGATATGTTAATTATGTACCTTTGAAGAAGCCTCGTGTATTTTGTTTTAATTCGGCCAGTGTTTCCGTCAGAGCGCCTCTCTGGACACCCCTTGTGCTGTCCAGTACAGCATGTGCGAACGCCCTATGCTTGTGACATAGGTGGAATTATCAGAAATGTTAACAATTTGACAGAGAGAAAGGGAGGCAGGCAGGCAGGCCTCAGAAGTGTGTACGACTTCGACTTCTGTAGCTAGAGGCAGACATCCGCCAGAACACGAGGCTCACCAAGAACATAGGTTCCAGCTACCACAAGTTTGAAGTTATCTTGCTCACACCTGCGGGACGGTTCCTACCTTCTGAGCCTCGACTGCGAGAGCCACATAATCTAGGGCACCTCGTCACAAGGTTAACCCTAGTCATTGTCCAGCTTTGGCCTGGAGCTTTTGGTGCTCACCGAGAACATAGGCCACAAGTTTGAAGTCATCTTGCTCACACCAGGACTGCTCTTACCTTCTGAACCATAACTGCGAGAGTCACACAATCTCTAGCCATTGTCCTGAGGACCTGCTGGTGCGCTCACTCCACGTGCAGGATACGCTGCTTAGAGCCCGCATGTTTTGGCTCCTGATCATTCGCATCGTGTCAGATGTGAAGTCGTGGAGAGGTCATAGTTACACCATCGAGATGCTCAGTGTACCCCTGGAGGAACTGCATGCCATGCATCATGGCCGGATTCACGTGTGTGTTTTCGAGGAGGGAGAAACGTGGCACAGCCACATGGGCATCTACATTTGGTTGTAGGTAAATTCTGTGAATCCATCATTACACCCCACAGCACAGTACCCATTTCCCGTCGCAAAGGAGGCAGATTCATGAGCCAGTTGGCCCAGGACCCGGTACTTATCGTTCACATAGGTGGCGTTTAGTGCGCTGTTACTCTGCATGATCTCCCACCTGCTCACAACCTGAGGGAGCTTTACATCCTTCGCAACAGTGCTCTGGAGCTTGGCATTGAGCATCATGCTCATAATCTCATGGATATGTACCTCCCAGCCATGGAGAGGATTATTGTCATGGATGCCAGGTCAGATGGCTATCAGGCGGTCACTCTGGCGTTGGTGTGGTGCGAGGATGCAGGTTCAATCACTCTATCTTGATGCTTCATGTGCTGCCTCATGGTTTAGGATAAGTATATAGGAGCGGATTAAACAACTCCATGTTCGGAAAAGTTCTCCAGCAGATTGTCTTCAGACAGCACACCCACAGGAGCGAGTCCACAGCCGGGGCCACCAGCACAATTGGTGGGACAGCTACCATTGGTAAGGACTCAACAGGTCGTTCCAACAGTTACTCAATTATGACGACTACTTCGTGACATCAACGTGCTCCATGCTAACATGTCTCACTGTCTTCCATCGGCCAAGATATATGGGCCTCCCTTGTTGAGCAGGGACAGTCCCGATCTGTTAATGATTTGCTGACCAAAAGCATGTACAAGAAGTTACACGGGGACGAGGGATGGAGGCTGGATCTCCCAACCACACCCACTAAGAGTCCTATCATTCTGGCTCTTCAGAAAGCCGGTTTCGATGCCAAAGATCTACTAACCATAGGCAAGGGGGCCAGCACATTCGA
Organism: Chaetoderma sp. LZ-2023a; assembly: GCA_034401795.1. Lineage (NCBI taxonomy): Eukaryota > Metazoa > Mollusca > Caudofoveata > Chaetodermatida > Chaetodermatidae > Chaetoderma > Chaetoderma sp. LZ-2023a. The sequence goes on along the minus strand of JAVVLW010003299.1, from coordinate 71,638 downwards.
AATCCACACTGATGCTGAGCGCCACATGCCGAAATGCCTACGGTCTGGTGTGACTGACTACTCCTTAGAGGAAATCAGAGCTGATGGTCACGATACTGGTCATGCCACAGGTAGAGAATATGGACACAGAGAAAGGAAGTTATTGTGCACATCTTCAGTGCCAATGCTCAAAAGCAAATAGAGGACAATATGACTAAATTTCTAAAATTCCCAGAGGACTTCCAGGATTACCTCACCCAACCTACGCATCGATACAATACGTGTACAATACGTGGACGAAGTAGCTCATCCATGAGATGTGCCAGAAGAAGAGGGTCGTGGGATCTGATACACAGAGGGTAGAGTTCCATGGGCAACCTGCTGATCCTCAAGTTCCTGACGCAGTTCCTCAAGCTTCTGATGAAGTTCCTCAAGCTTCTGACGAAGGTACTCAAGCTGATGACGAAGTTCTTAAAGCTTTTGACGAAGGGCCACAAGCCTGAACAAATATCCCGGCTGACATTTCAGACATGTTACCCTGACATACATGCGCGATTCCTGGCTGGACTCAGCTTGTAGCTGAAGGTCTGCCCCATCTCTAAAGAGGGCTTGAAATGTGAGAGCGCCCCCGTATCCTAGTTGCTGAAGATGAATCGGTACAGTTGAGCTGCCCTCTGTATGCCTGCAATAAAGTCCTGCTTTCTCTCCATGAGGCTTATGCTGTCATATGTGGTCATGAGCATGGAGCACCCACACGTGGAGCTGAGGTATAGAAGCCTCGCATTGTGGTGGGTGTCCAATGATATCTAACGTGTGCACTTCTGAAAAAGGATGAAGGCAGTGAGTCTGGTGTGTCAGACATTTGATGAGGACCGTCTTCCAGACAACGGTGCGCTCAGCCAGGAGGCGGGCCTCATCACTGTCCTTCTTGGCCACATGGTCGTCGGCAGCCAGGATGTCCTTGACTTCGTCGCTATTTCTTCTGAACATGGCCCGAAACCCACGGTTAGTCAACATGGTACAGCATAGCAACATACTGTTCACCACCTTCCCTCAATCCACTGTCGCTCAGACTGTCTTCGTGCAGACGCATACCACACGCATTGTCCTGTCGCTAGCTACGAGGTTGAGGGTCTCGAGTTGCATGAGGATTGCATCGAAGACAGGGTGTAGGCTAGCCATAACTTTGTCAGCTAGAGCCTAGTACTGCGCAGTTTGGCTTGTAGCCATAATGGTTTTGATATGACTTTTCATATCGGTTTTAAGAAAAAGTTGAAATCCATTCTCTAAAACGCTTAAAAAGCGATCGTCAATAGCACGAAAATAGAACATTATTTCCCGCCTTACACATATGCTTCATATACACCATGACCATCGTTGCGTGAGTGAACTTATTATCTGTGATCACCTAAATACTAGGTTAATATATATTAATAACCATCGTGTATTACATCAAAATTAGTATACAATTTGACATTTCCTGTCATCGTGCAAAAATACAAATCATGTGATATTAGAAAGATTTATTTCGGTATTCAGAGTGAGTACTCGTCCGTGACGCATGAGCTGTTGTTTGGACTCAGAACCCTGGCATTACTATATACGCACTAGTGACCAAGTACTGTACTTTAGATCCGATCCGAGTGCCAGCCAAGGAAGTTGGGATCACTCAGTAATCTCGCTCTCTCGCTCTGCCGTATGAAATCTTGCGGAAATATGAATGTGTGTCGCTAAGCTCTAAATAGATCGAATGCGTGACCCGGTTGTCATTATTAGGTTGTGAAATTCACATGCTAGTCGAAAAGAGTTTGTTTTAGACACCGTGGGGCGAAAAAACATATTCCACTTTCAACAGTCTATGAAGCGTGTGTTAGATATTTAACAATTCATTGCGGCAAAGATCATAAAATGCTAGCCACGACGTGATTAGATAAACAATGTTCATTTGTAGGAATAAATGTTATTCTTCATATAGTGATTGGATAATTTTTGTCCTGCTAGCCAATGAGAAAATGAGAATGGAATGATCAGCAGAAGCGGCTTAAAAGATATAGATATTTCCTGGACAAACATGCCCTAGGCATCAATCATTACTAATTTGGCGTTTGATAATTGTTGCTGATTAGTACGTTTCATTACATGCCTTTTATTATGTGGTACTGGGATGAGTGCACGAAAATTCAAAATTCATATTCGGATTTTTCGATATTTATATTTTATAAACGGTTTTGAAAACGTCAGTGTGTGTGATATTGGTTTTAAATATATTGTCAGTATATCATGCAGCCTTACTAGGGCCCAGGTAAGTTCATCTTGACGTCTTGTCAGTGTGCGTGCATGCGTGCGTGCGTGCGTGCGTGCGTCTGTGTGGGCATTACTGGAATGTGCTCGCCCATGAGCTTGGGGGGCATCAGTGTAAGAGGCACCAGTGATGGCGATCTGAGGGATGGGATACATTATCCCAGACAGTGCTCGACAATCCCACTCACCACTGTAGCAAGGACAGCCCCACCGGCAGCAGGAAGAACCTCATTCCCAACCATCATCTTTACCCTGGCCACCATTCACTACCATGTTTCTGTCGACGTGAACTACCAGGGGCGGCATCTGTCAGCATTTTCTGGGTCTTACTTTTGAGCAGCTTCTCCACATTCTGAAGGCTCGCCTGGCTCTTTACAATCTGTACCGTCGACGTCATTGTTTAAGCGCTGTGTATACAACAAGGTTAAATGTGTGTGTTCCACTTCGAGAGAGCTAAACAGATATACTCAGTCTGCGTCTGCCAACTACTCAGGTCCGTACCCAGGGATACCCATCCCTATAGCGCTAAACATAGCGGCTTAAACCATGGACCAGCTGGCGAAATACTATAATGTCTTCTGCACAGGGTTGAAGGGCTACAAGAAAAGGACACCAGAGGAGCTTGCTCTGCTCTCTAGCACTGAACTAACAGAGGGGCTGACAGCCCTGAAGCTCAACCTAGGTGTTGGTAATCGACAGATCTGCCTCGTGGAGCACCTCGTTATGTGTAGCCGTATCGTAGAGCAGCTCCTGCGGACTAAGCGAGTCTAGAAGGATCGGAAGTGTCTGCCTGATGTTTTTCAATTACTACAGACATCCATGGTTTCCCCCCCACTCTGAGTTGAATAGAGCTCTGCGCAACTACAAGCTAGAAAAGGGCTGTACCGCTGAACCATCCAGTCCTTGGCTGTCTATGTTGGCAGCGTGCGTAGGGCAATCGGGTAGGCCATCCTAGATAATGCAATCTCGGCAGCAGTTGCCACGACTCCCACATCGGAGAGTCAGCATGATCTTCTAGAAGATCGGCTACCGGAGAAGTCTGGTGGTGAGCACAGCGATAGATAGGCCTGCACTGACGTATGGGGCTATTGCCCCGATGTCATTGCTATGTTGTCCTTCTAAAGGAGCAGTGGGTGACAGCTCGGTGGTCATACGCTTGCTGATGGTGGCGTGGCACTGGCTTGTGGCTGTAGAGACCACGGGATGTGGGCTTTTTCATGGCACTAGACGTGGACGAGTTGATGTCTGAGTTGAAGTCAAAGTGGACACCAGGGGAATTACCCTCGACTATCATGTTGTTGTAACACCTGACCACTAATTCCCTCGTTGCTCGGAATCAGTTGAATGTGTGGAGATTAGGCAACATCGAGGTGCTGGCGTGCGTTCCATTTGGGAAATGAGGCTGCTGGGATCTGCGACGATTATCATATGCTCGACGAGGCTGCTGGACATGCCTTGCACATCTTTTCCACTCACCACATGGATAGAGTGCCACAGCTTAGTCTAGGCGGTCATGAGGCAGTAGAATTGAACTCCAATGACTGGTTGATTTGAACAATCCTTGCTGACTTGAGCCCCAAGGATGTGCGTGGAACGAAATACTTTTACGCATCTGGGCGGTCCTGCTTGATTCTAGTGATGTGCATATTCTGAACCAGCGTCTCAGGCCCTGTGTCTGGGTCGAAGGTGAACGTTGCAGTCTTCGGACAGCCGATTTTTCGTGGCATTTTATAGGGGAAGCCTGAGTAGTCTTGTCCTGCGTCGGCGTACATAATGCCCAGAACGCTGTTGTCTCCAGCGTGGAAACGATAATCTGTGTGGGCGTTGACCTCTTGCTGTAGTATACTGGCCGCTGAGAGACTGTGGCGGTTAAGCTGTGGGTCGAAGTCATGCGTATCAGACAGGCTGGCTTCCAGCACATGGAGGATTCGTCTCACCATGTAGGACACATGACATCTGAGACAGCTGGCAATGATCACAGCTTCAGGCATACCGGACTAGGAGTGAAGCAAACTGGCCTGACTCTACATCCTGCCGTTATGCACTAGACGGCAAAGTTCATCTGTTGGTTCCATAATGGGAGATTTGGACTGACCATCCAGGCGTGAGCTTTCTTCACATCCTTGATGGGGAAAGTGAGGTTGGTCTGCGTTTGTGGCTCGATGGAGAAGCTAGTGAGGCACCACCCATTGACTGTGAAGGAGATCGGTGTTAGGTCTGGAACACCATCCAGTAGACCATGTTTCGCCCAGTCCAGAGTGTACCCAGGAGTGGTGGTTGACTCTGGATTATAATCGTGAAGTTCACTGGGAAGGCCATATATAGTAGGTTTCTTAAAGCAGCACACTATTTGACATCGTAGAGACCTGCTCTATGGCCACGTCGCAGCATCTTTTTAAAACCCATCCTCGTTCACGTGCTGGCAGGAACCTTTGAGGTATTGCTGGTGCACATTAGGGTTCACAGCGAAGTACACCATTTGGCGCTTCAGCACATGGTGGTACTCCTCATCACTGACCTGTCCATCCTCGAGAGCTTTACTTACCGACTCGTCTATAGCCCATATGGTGCTCTGTGCTAGCGTCACTTACTGAGCGTGTTTCTGGAACTTCCTGGTGATCTGGCGCTGTCCTACTGCCAGACTGATGCCCAGTACACCGACGGCTAGTGTCACTCCACCCAGTTGTATAGTGACTACGGTAGCCATGCCTCTAACAAAGGTGGTCATGGCGGCCACACCAGCACTGGCTCCAATCGCACCCGCAGCTGTGGTTGTGCATATGATACTGTTGTAGGCTGTTTTATATCGCCTGTGCATTCTACTGCACGTTTCTGCCTTATGGACGAGATTGTTCCTGATGGTGTCAACCTACTAGAGTCGCCAGCCATTGATTGTGCCGCCCTCTTCGGGCATCCGGGCCGGATATAGTTCAGGATGCTTTCACTTCTGATTTAGCCATGGTATATATCGATGCTAGGAGATCATCACTTCTAGCATCTGCCGGTGAGTTATTGTGGAATTCAGTCTGGCAAATCGTGCATGCGTTGTGGTGTGGAGACATACCTCTTTTAGACACTCATCGTCCAGTAAAATGTCAGGGGCCAGTAGCTTTCGAAGCCATGACATCTGGAACCGCAGGTTGTCTCTCTGATAGTAAACCTGGTGTGGTTTAGCTTTCCTGCTTTGATGCTCGTGTGGCCTCTCCTCTTCCCACTGTAAAACTTCTAGTAGTTCACCATCTGTGAGCTCCTTCCCAGACTCACCAGGCATGCATAGCTCTCACGTGATCTCCCAGATGCAGCCTCTCATTCTTGGATCCTTATATGGTCCCCTCGTCTCCTCTCCATGTCAGCGTTATGCTGATACCGACCCTCTGGCTGCAGTCGCTTACCTTCTTGTCGCCAGATATGTGACTGCAGGATTCTCTGATCCTTCAGCACATTAATCTCCTCAAGGATCATGGAGGGGAGGTCCATTATTCGCCCATCCAGCATTTCGTCAAAGGACATATGTCTGGTATGGTATCATGTTGATATGTCAATGAGTAGCAGCAGTGTAAACTCCAAATGGGAATCCAACAGCCAATCCGTGCTGGCATGCAGGGTACTGGTGGCGCTGTTAAACAAATGGTTTATGGGCCTGGACAGGTTGGGGCTGACTGCTTTCCACAGGGTCCTGTTGGCACTTGCTGTCAGTATGTATTTTATCACAATTAAGCCAACTTCTGTCAAACAGCTGCGATAGACATTTCCTGCAGGTGGATGTAACACATTGACGTGTACGTAAGTAGTGGAGCGCTGAGCTACCTTGAAGAGGACCCATTCTACTCGATACTGCACCACTCGTCTACCCACAAGACATGGCATGATCACGTTATCGCCAACGGTATGCGTATGATTGGCATAGTTATATCTTCTGTTTAGTCCCTCCTGTATACAATGGAGCCAGTATTTCCTCAATCTTGCTTACCTGGTGGACGTGTACGACATTGAGGCTGCCAAGGTCAAAGAAAATGATGGTAAGTCTTTCGCTATGTAGTATGGAGCAGACAGGGAGACGTTCTCGTTCCATACCATCGTTGGTGATTGTGTAGAACTACTGACTGACCTAAAGGATGTCCCCAAAGCAGCATCTGGGTCAAGACAGGGATGGCAGCAAGATCATGTTTTGCTACGATTTCCCAAAGAAGCGATTCAATCTAGGAAACCCCAGATTGATGCGTCGTACACGAAGGTGGCAGACATTACTACCATGGATGCTTACTTCGGCATTCATCTGGTCGAACCAACAGCGAGCCATGTCCCATCGATGCCACATGACGGCGTACCATTAACTTTGACAAAGTATTTTGCATGCTCAAGAAGGATGACGTGTGGTATCGTGCTGGCCCTGAACGCAATTGGCAACAATGGTAGCCACTATATAGACCATCAGCAGTCGTTGATTTTGAAGTTACCCTGATCTCCACCGTTGTGAAAAAAGATGCCAAGGTCCGAAGGTTTTGCAACCATAGACCGCCCGTCCTAACCTATATAGGGAAGGATGGCACAGCCCTAGTTGGGGTGGGTGATAGGGTTGACATTACTGGAGGAAATGTTCCGCCGTGTCTTCCCTTTGATGGACCAGAAGAAGCCATTAACCTCCACGATGGCATCCTGCGGATAGAAGTGGTGTCACATGCATCCAAGACAAAGACCTCCATAAAGTTACTCGAGCGTGTCGGACGCATCAGTCGCAGATGACGGCCATTGTGCTAGAACTCCGGGTCCTTGCTGATGGCGAAATGAAGCAGTTAACACCCGCACCTAAGATGCATGAAGACCACCCTCGAGCCTAACACATGGGTCGATCTGACACAGATTTAACTTGACGGGCTCACTCTCTTTAGTTTAACCCTCCATATATACACAGGCTGTTGGTTCTACTTGTGATACTGTTCATACCCGTGGTGGCTGTCTCACAGACAGCCATGATATTAGATGTTATGTGGGGACACTTCATGGATGCGCCTCATTACAACCCCTACCGTGACCATCTGCGGAAAAACATACGACCGCTTTTACCAACGTGAGGCGATTGAGTCTGACTACCACTACTACGGTATGTGGAGGAAGAGGCGGGATTGTCTGCTGGAGACACCAGCTCAGCACCAGAACCTCTGTGTAACGTGTGAGTACGCTAGAGCCGGTCATGGAGCAGAAGGTAGACACGTTAACATTATACCCTCCGATAGTTGCCAGGGTTCCTGGGGGAGACTATGGGTAATCTTACCATGGCGATGTGACACAGGACGTGACTACGTGTTTGGTTGAGCAGCCTAATGGAGATATTGCTATTCTAACTCAACAGCAGCCATATGGTCAACATACTGTTGAAGTTGCGCCATCTCCAGTGCACATGTGAGCAGATGGTATATCACTATAGTTGTTTCTCTAAATTGATGTCAGGGACACCTGAGGTGTGGTATGCTGTTTGCAAGTATTTAGATACGCCATGTCTTATCTGCCTATGTCTCACGAAGAGAAAGGACGGTGGGAGTCGCAGATCAGCATCGGCTGCTCTCAGATGGAGGTGGTATATTTCTGTAGCCAGACATACTACAGACAAATAGACATACTACTAAGGGTACACGGGTAAATGTCAAATGTGACCATTCTTATTCGTCCGTTATCTACTGTGCGATAGGGCGTAAATGGACCTTTCCGGTTTTAGCTATGCCCCGCCCATCTCTAGCTAAGCTCCACCCACACCTCGCTCGTGTTGGGATCGATCGATCTCTGAACACCCTGACTACTAATTTCCAAAAAACAACACATTTAAGCTGTTGAACATTTTGAAACAAATTTGACTGGGTGCTGTTGCTGCCTAAGGAAGCAACAACGCCCAGTAAAATTAGTTTCAAAATATTCAACAGCATGTTTATTAAATAGCAAAGAATTACAAAGACATACAATTTATACAACGTGTTGGAGTATTTGAGATTCGGTGAGGGTCGATATGGAACCCTTTGTGACGTAATGATTGTGATGTCATTATACACGCGCTGAGCTGATTTTGACGTCATACGAGGTCAGGTGATAGATGGATACTCTGGAAAGGTGAATTGCACACCTCTGGTAGCTTAAGATTAGCTACATGCCACGTAACAGGAAAACGGTATTGTATTCGGGTCTGTGTCTGCATGCGTGTGTCTGTACGTGTGCGTGCGTGCGTGCGCGCATGCGTGTGTTTGTGCATGTGCGCGTGTGTGCTTGTGTGCATGCGTACGCACGTGTCTATGTGTCTAATGTGACTCCAATTTTGACACAACAAAGTCCCTCAGCGTGAAAAAGGATCTATATTTTGGCTGCAATGGACCGTTCCAGTTTTAGCTATGCCCAACCCATCTCTAGCTAAGCTCCACCCGCGCTTCGCACGTGATGGAATCGAGATCCCTGAACACTGACTTTCAATTTGCAGATAACTATAAAGGTAAGCTGTTGAATATTTTGAAACTAATTTGATGTGGTGTAGTTTAAGCCTTTCAAAATATTCAACAGAATGTTTATTAAATAGTCAAGACATAATTCGTACATCAACGCTTAGTCAGTCTTCAATTACGATTTCTTGACCTACTTCTCTACGTCATTCAGGAGGCCATTGATTATGACGTCATCCTACACTTCACGTGGTTGATTATGACGTCATATGATGGATTGATAAACTGGAAAGGTCCATTTGGATAAGGACTGTATCTGGAGCAGATCAAATTCTCGGTTTAGTTCAAATAAATTACAAATTTTAACACAAGAAATAGGGTGACCGTCCACTCGGAATCCACAACGTTGGTCGTGATTGAAATAAGTCACGAAAGTTTGGAGAATCCTAAAACCTTTACAATGCGACAAAAAACGAAGAGAGGATGGTTTGTAACGTCTGGTTGGCCTTGTTTTAATGTAATTTAGTTGAGACTTGCATTGAGGATGAGGCATGTGTATCCCGAGGGTCAAATTTGTTATATTTATGATAAAGCCGGCTATGTTGCAACTGCAGTGTGGCAACATGACTGTCCTTAATGATTGTCAACGATAGCAAAATACCTGCCGAAATGCCATACGAAAATTCGAATTGAATGACAAGTACAACAATGGATTAACAAATGAATTTGCAAAGGACATCCAATATGCTACATCAAAAGCCGCTTTGGGTATACAGGAATTGCAAAATGACGGTACTGGAAAGCACTGTCCATGGTGCAATACAAAAGCCATATATGGTAATCAGAATGACTAGAGTCAAATGACACGACGATGCTGATCACTGATTTGGCTCAGCTCATTAGATGACATTGCATTCACTTGACGAGTAGTAGTTGTTGTATTCGACATTGCCATCATTTGTGCGTGTATGTGTCAAGTCCTTCTGCTGGATTTCAGTGCGTTTAACAATTGAAACTGCATGTGGTTCGGCAGGCGTGGCTACTACCTCTGGACTCTTCCTCATCCGGAGAGCACGGACTAGCATTATTGACAGTGTAACCATCACTGCATCGCTAAGACGACAATAGATCACCACTGAGGTAAGAGCATAATATTTATTTGCTAAGTAGTGGCATTGATCAAGAATCATAGTACCATCTGCTTGAAGAATGCGTGTCACAAGAATACCCGGTGTCAAGAATAAGAAAGTACCCAACCAGAGAGAAACATACCTTTGTGGCACGCCCTCGGGTGAAACTTGATCGGTATGTTAATGGCTGTGATACGGGTTGCAGTCGGTCATAAGCGATGGCACTCAGGTGTACGTGAGAAGTGGTACAGACACTATAATCAAGGATTATAAAGAGCGTGGTCAGTATCCGTAGTATGTGTATATGAGCATTAGCGGCATTGCGAGAAAACCTACACAAAAATCCGCAAATGTTAATGATACAATGTACACGCTGTAATTTGTACCGTTCAAAATAGTTGACTTTGTAACTGTAAGAATAATAACAAGGATACCTCCCGTAGTGAACACACTGAGCATACGCACTTCAGTGAGCATGGCATATCTACGGAATGCATCCATGGAATTGGTTGATGATGACAGCGCAATTCTGTTCTCAAATGGTTCGGTAATACAGTTAACATATTCTATCCCAGTTTTGTTAAGGAAAGGCTTATCATAGCTAATTATCATATTTAGATTTGGTGTGTTCTCATTAAATTTCTCCATTATGCATATATCCTAAATTTTACAGATATTCTGACCGTACGATAATCAAACCAGATTCGAATTTTATGTGCGCAAAAACGGTATATTTTGAAATATTCAGTTTCTTCCGAAATATTTGATAACGTTGTGATTTTTCTTGTCCGCACATGATAAAGGAGATACATCTCATACATTGTATAGTCCTTCCCTCAGACTACGTTGTATATTTCTGGTTTATACCACATTGTAAAACATTAAGATTGCAAGCTGTATCACATTAAACAATATACTTCTCAAATAACATACTTACATGGAAAACATATATAACACACATACAATCCAACCATTGATTCAAGACATCCTAGTTCCATTCAGTTATTGTTACACAGCCAAAAGATCAATAGTAGATACACTTAGAATTCATGATCAAACTAGACAGTGTATGTACTACAAGAACATAATGCTGTACCTTAATGTGCAAGCAAGCGAGCTTTGTGTACAAGAAAACCGCATTTGCAGATCAAAACCGAATGTGTAGATAACCAATCTTGCTTTACGATGAATCTCAAAGAACTTGATAACGTATCTAAAATAATTGTTCCAGGACTGATAAAAAGAGTATATGTTTATGCATTGGCTTGTCTATGGTGGTTGCAATCGAGCGATCTGATCTGCCATTCAAGTATCCGACGTCATAATGAAACTATGCCACTTGTTACCTGACGTCACAATTAAAACGACGCAAGAAAGGAGCAAGGATATGACAGTAACCGCGCGTATGGAGATTTCAAGTTTATCAATCCATCATATGACGTTATAATCAACTACGTGACGTCTAGGACGACGTCATAATCAATGATATCATAAATGACGCAGATAAGTGCGTCACGAACGCATACTTGATGACGGACTAAGTGTTGTTGTACGAATAGTACGGCATTTCTATTTAATTAAGATGCTGTTAAATATTTTGAAACTAATTTGACTGTACGCTGTTGCACCCAGTCAAACTAATTTGTCAATATTCAACAGCGTACTTGTATATTTCTTTGGTGTGGTATATCTAAAACTGGATAGGTCCGTTGTTCATTGTCATGTGTACGTAGATTGAGCTGCAGCAATATTATATCTAAGCGCCTTTCACTGCCGCGCTGGACAGTTCTGATCATACACATACATGGCAACAGAAATTAAATTGTCCGGAGCGAAGCGCCTAATGGATAGATCCGATCTATCCCAACAGTACATGGCGGCATAATCAATTACCTTACATTTAGGCTGACGTCACAATCAAAATGCGTAGACTGACATATCTAGCTTCGCATAACTAAACATTGAATAGCCAGTCAAATGTACGAATTGTATTCTTTACTATTTAATAAATACTATGTTGAATATTTTGAAACTAATTTGATTTGGTGTTGTTGTGCCTTAGGTAACAGGTATAGTTACCTTTGAAATTAGGATTCTGAGAATTCAGGATTCAAAATATATACATCGATCACGACACGCGCTAAGCATGGGCATGGCATAGCTAGGAATTCACCTTTCCAGAGTACCCACCTATCATATGACGTCATAATGAACTGCGTGATGTGTACAATGACATAATGAATGACGTCATGAATGACGTCGATAAGTATTCCACGAACGCATATTTGAAGATAGTCTATGCGTTGTCGTACAAATTGTTTGCTTTTACTATTTAATAAATATTATGTTGAATATTTTGAAACTAATTTGACTGGGCGCTGGTGCTGCCACAGGCAGCAACATCACCCAGTCAAGTTGGCTACAAAATATTTAACAGCTTCCCTGTATATTTTTCAGGAAATTGATAGCTAGGGCATTTGGGGATCGATCAATCCCAACACGGCGAGGTGTGGGTGGAGCTTAGCTAATGGTTGGCGGAGCAGAGTTATAAAATGGAAAGGTCCATTGGCAGGGACATAGCTAGAAATTAGGGGTGGGGGTGGGGGGCTAACTAGAAATTGGCGGGCCATAGTTAGACATTGATGGGGTATGACTAGAAATTGGCATTGCTAGAAATGAATCCAGGTAACCTCTAAAGAGATAATAAAGTTTGGCGTGGTTTAGAGTTGATAGTTATATAAAAACATCATATCTTATACTACAGCGACGAGATTGTATATATGCGCAATACAGGCCAAACTATTATAAGTTATGTGTAAATGTCGGTATAATAATATACTACCAGGTTGTCGACATAAAGCCAATCTACATGTGATGAGATATATACTCGTGGAGGTTAGCTGTCTGTGTATTTCGAAATAGTGTTTTTACCAGTCACATACCACTTGATATACTATTACCAACCACTGTGATGAGATGAACTCCCGGTTCACGAGATCTTGGCGTGTTAGCCGTGTTACCGATTTCGAACCCGACATACCTAATTTGAAAACTTATGTACACAATTTAATGTACATTCTGTTGAGAATTTTGAAGCTAATTCGATCCGGTGGATGCCCATGTCTAGGGCAGCAACATGTTTCTGGCAAATTATAGTATCAAAATAATCAAAAGCTTACCTGTATAGTTACCTTGAAATTGGGATTTTGGGATTTCAGGATTCAAAGTTTATTGGATCTATTTTCCAGAGAATAAAAATCTCCTAAAATCACTGAATGATAAATTCTTCTTTTTGTGATAAATTGCGGTTAATAGTGGAATAACGGTGAAGAAGTTCAATTCAATGAAAGGCGGTTGTCAGATGCAATGACATAACACCTTGTTAAATGATGGATCGGAAGTGTGAATCGCCTTGCCTGGCTATTTAGAGAAAAGGAGCGAAGTACGATTTTAATGGACGAAATGATATTGTGTACTGACGGCCGAAATGATTTTGCGCGCTTTTCAGCACTTCTAGACATGACCGGATTGTTGATATTGATCCAATAGAATGGCTCCTGATGAACACAATTCTGCGGAATCTTCAAATAGACGATGCATTATTATTATTATGATGGACGTTGTTGAATAATTATAGTTATCAATCATTTTAATGTAATTTTCTAATTGCACGTGACAAATCCTTCTCGGTAGCAGCGTCTTATCTTGGTTGGAATCCTTTCCTTCCGCAAATTATATTCTCACATCAGGACTCTTCTCAGAATATTGTTGTCAAATTGTTCAAATCAACAAATTCCATTTGTGTAGCAATGGACATTTCCAGTTTCAGCTATGCCCCGCCCCGCCCATCTTGAGCTAAGCTCTAACCACACATTGCCTGTGTTGGGATCGATCGATCCCAGAACTCCATGATTATAAATTTTCAGAAAAATATACAGATTTGCTGTTGAATATTTTGAAACAGCTCCCAGTCGAATTAGTTTCAAATTATTCAACAGCATGTTTATTAAATAGTAAAGACATAATTCGAACAACAACGCTTAGTCCGTCTTCAATTAAGCGCTCGTGACGTGCATGTACATATCTACGTGATTCATGACGTCATAGATTTGATGTCATCATATACGTCACGTAATTGAGTATGACGTCATGGGATGGATAGATACACAGGAAAGGTCCAGTGTGAGGGTGTAATATTCGTAGCTAAATGTGTGGTTTGGAGATAGAATGCACCCATGACTCACAGCCCTGGGAGGCGTAAGCCGCTGTTAAGATAACATCTAAGAAATGTAGTCAATAACATATGCACCATATACGCGTCATACACATTGGAAGATGTATGGACATCAACAGGCTCCCAGTACAATTAATTTCAAAATATTTAACAGCCTACCCCTATAGCTACATTGACTTAAAATTACATCCTGGTAGTTCAGGTTTCATTGTTTCAAATCGATTACAACATGTAAAAGTTGGCAGAGCGTAGTTAGAAGTGGGCGGGCCATATCTAGAGTTTGATCTCTCTATTAGAACTGCTTGGTTAACCATCAACACTACCAGGGTTTTTATTATGTTTTCAGAATGGTGTTGGTATTGTCATGTTTATTTTCTCGCATAATGTGTACGCCTTTGACGTCAGCATAGTGATGGGGCGTGCATGGCAGTGTGGGGATATTAATGGTCGAAAGATTAAGGACGTCATCTCATTTCTATGAAAGGTCACAACCTTTTGGCTACTATATGAGGATAATTAATGGAGCACCCTGATTGGTAAAAAATGACCGGGTTACGTCCACATAAAAGTGACCAATTGGTTTCGAAATCTGGTTCACGCCTTGCATCCTATCACTTATCCTAAGTTGATGCAGTTATATCTGATTTTGATCATTGAGCTCCCTTCCAAATCCTTACCGCATAGTTAACCGTATGTACGCGGATTTGCCATTATCAGAGAGAACCCCGAAGAGCATCAACGTTTGTTATGGGAGTCCAACTTGTATATTCGGCAGGTTAAATTAAAGAAAGCGATCCTCTGAGATGTCAAGCACTCAGCAATGCTCTGGCAATCATCCTGACAATAATCAAACATCTAATTACCGAATATGTCGCTGCTAAAACGTATCTACGGATGTCAAAAAGATGCCAGATGGCATTGTACAAGATCACGATGTAATGATATTTGGCATAAGTATATATTGATTGATTTATTCCACAGGTCCTTGAGTGTACATTTAAACTTTATATATATATATATATATATATATATATATATATATATATATATATATAAATATATATAAATATATATAAATATATATATATATATATATATATATATATATATATATATATATATATATATATATATATATATATATATATATATATATATATACATATATATATATATATATATATATATACACACCTGTGCAAAAGTTAAGCACCAGCAAAAACAATAGAACGTAGAGACATGATGGTACAACTAGGCTGCCATACTTTTTGTCCCCGCGTTAGCTGACATAATTCCAAGTCCGAAATGCACATGCATGCATGACTTCACGCCGCTTGATGTCCGTGCGTAGCGGGAAACAGCACACGTGTTCAGTTATGTAAAAGTCCAGTTTGAGGTGTAGAACATTACATACAGATTTAGGCGACAAGATTAGGAATTTTGTGTTCATGACCGTGGTTTATTTGTACAGAGAGAATTATCTCTTGATTGTGAACCGCTATGGCAAGACGAAGGTTAAGTGATCGTGTGAAATGGCAAATCATAGGCATGCATACCACTGGTATGTCATGCAGAGAGATTGGCAGACAGCTGAACATTAACCATACCGTAATCAGTCGTTTGATTGCAAAACATGGGCAAACTAACGAGGTGAAGGACAGGCCTAGATCTGGAAGACTGGAGAAGACTACTGCCCGTGATGATCGAGCCCTAGTACGCCTTGTTAGGAGATCTCCATTCACCAACAGCAGAGTGCTCAGCCAGCAATGGGAAACGCGCAATAGAGTGTCAATGTCTACCGTCAAACGGAGACTGTATGCTGCTGGCATGAAAGCTAGGAGACCTGTCAGACGTCCTCTCCTCACTGCACACCACAAAGAGGAGCGTCTGAGGTGGTTCAACGAAAGAAGACACTGGAACATGAGATCCTGGAGACGGTACACTGGTCCGATGAAAGTCGGTTCCTGCTTCATGCCACAGATGGTCGAACTTGTGTATGGAGGTCCAGACGCAGGGCGTACGACCAACGTAACATCATGGAAGAAGTTCCATTTGGTGGAGGTTCCGTTATGATATGGGGGTGCATCTCATTTGATTGTAAGCTGGATCTGTTGACTGTACCTGGAACACTAAATGGACAATGGTATCAAGATGGTCCCTCATTTTGTAAATCATGCACCTGGTACCCACCCTATATTCATGGATGACAACGCCCGACCACATCGTGCTAGAGCTGTGCATGAATACCTCCACCAGAATGCCATCGAAACCCTACCATGGCCAGCAAGGAGCCCTGACATGAAGCCTATTGAGCATATCTGGGACATTCTGGGAAACATGGTGAGGAGGGATCCTCCTGTGCAGAACCTACAGGAATTAACAGACGCACTCCATCTTGAATGGCAACGAATACCACAATGGCGTATCAGTCGGTTGGTGACCATCATGAGACGTCGTGTCCAGGCCGTCATCCAGGCACAAGGTGGATATACCCGGTATTAATAATGACAGTCTCAAACTCGTGCACAGATGTTAAACTTCGTTTTCAGACACCATTAATGACAATCTAGCCACGTGTGTCAACTGTAGGGCAATAGTTGTCAGTTGTGTCAACGTAACCATATTCAGGCCTCGTTTTCAAGTTCAAACAAAAACATACAGTGTTTCCCCACCATCATAATCAGCATTCCTCTAGTTGCATTAGTACCTCTTGCACTGAGATGGATGGGTACACAAATGTTTATGCTATTGCTTTCTTCATAGCACATGAATATACCCTCGCATGTGCGTAAAAATAGGGTGGTGCTTAACTTTTGCACAGGTGTATATATATATATATATATATAGACAATTAAAGTGGTATGCTATACAAGTATCTAAATGCCTAACTTATATCTAATACAGTGAATTTATCTTGAGCCTTATATTCACAAACCCTTCAACAGCATAATAACATTTGTAAAGGCGGGCTTATACAGCTTAAACATGGCTTGGGCATATTATTTATACAGTATTATATATAAGTGTGTATGACGGCATATCCAAGTATATCGAAAGGACCATTGTACAGTAAGGTCCACATAGTTATGATTAGTACTCCCCTCCCCCCCCCTCCCTCCCCCAACCCCTCTCTCTGTCTCTCTTTCCGGGCAAATGTAGTGAACACAAAGCACACGTTCAATAGAATGGATAGCTGGTAGACGTCCCCGAACAAACTTGGAACAGAAATATTAAACAGCGCTATTTACACCCTTCTTCGTTTCTTCTAATACGTTAGGTAATAGTCGTGTAGCATCTATGAGGGCGCCATAGGGTTCTGTTCTTGTAAGAAACACTCGCCATTTACCAGTTTTGTCTATGCCCCGTCCATCTCTAGCTAATTCCCACCCACACCGTGACCCTGTTGGGATCGATCGGTCAATTCCTGAACTCACCGACTATCCATTTCCAGAAGACTCTACAGGGAAGCTGTTGGATATTTTGAAACTAATTTGACAGGGTGCTTATGTTGCGCACAGTCAAATTAGTTTCACAACATTCCCGAGCATATGTATTACATAGTAAAGCCATATAATTCGTACAACAACCCTTATATTAGTCCGTCACCAATTATGCGTTCGTGCCGAACTTATCTACGACATTTATGACGTCACAGATTATACATTATCATACACGTCACGTAGTTGATTATGGCGTCATATTATTGATGGATTAACTGGTCGGTGTCTAATTATAGATATGTGTCTCAAATGACAGCGTCATAGTTAAGTACGTATCGCGTAGTAGATTTGTAATCGTACGGCTAATTAAATTGAACGCAATAAACACTGGTAATAAAGGCTTAGAACAACACATCTTGCACAGGTCATAGAGGACACTTTTCAAGCCAAGAAGGTGATGCTAGCTGCCTTTATCGATCTGCAGAAGGCATTTGACAAGGTGTGGAAGCATGGCCTTCTCGTGAAGCTCCAGCGCACAGGCATCGGTGGCAACATGTTCCGATGGACCAAGTCATACCTACACAATCGCAGAGCTAGGGTGCTGGTGGATGGACAATCTGGACAGAATGTATTGCTGAGACAAGGGGTACCACAAGGCGGAGTATCATCACCAACTCTGTTCATACTCTTCATTAATGACATTGTAGCAGAGCTGCCCAATAGGATCCAAGCAGCCCTCTATGCAGATGACCTCGTACTCTGGTGCACCGAGGAGTACACAACGACTGCCACATACAGAATGTAGCTCGCCTTGGATAGAATTACAGCTTGGGCCAATCGCTGGTGTATTACCATCAACAAAGAAAAATCACCAGCCATGCTATTCTCACTGTCCACCAAAACCAAGGTTGGCAATCTGACACTGGGCGGTACTCCACTCGAGTACGAGGACCAGCAGACATACCTGGGAGTCACCTATGACAGAAGATTAACATGGAAGGAGCACATCCAGAACGCAGAGGCAAAGGCCAGAAGAAAGCTAAACATCATAAGGAAGCTGGCAGGAACAAAGTGGGGGTGCCAATGAAAGGATCCTCAAGACCATCTACCTAGGTGCCGTACGACCACACATTGAGTATGGATCCAGCTCATGGATGACAGCAGCTAAATCTCATCAACAGAACCTCGACAGAGTACAAAACAAGTCACTGCGCATCATCACTGGTGGAATGAGATAAACACCAATAGAAAATATGGAGCAGACAGCAGGCATCCCCCCCACTTAGTAAAGGAAGGGAATGCAAAGCACTGATCCAAGCTGCAAAGTTCAAATCATTCAACAACCACCCGATGAAGATCAGGCAAGCACAGTTGTCATCGGGAAGACTTAAAAGATCAAGTTTTGTGAAAGAGACAAAAGCACTTCAAAGGAAACACCAAGAAATGTTGTCAGCACAAATAGAAGACCCAAACCACACCCTTGATCCTCCACCCTGGGAAAACACACTAGGGAACATAGCTATTCGCACCACAGTACCTCATCTCACAACCAAAGATGAACACAGTGATGTGAGTAAGAAGGCCCTGACCCTAGCCATGCTGGAAGAAATGTACCCTTAGGAGACATGGATACGGATCTACAGAGATGGATCAGACAAAGATGCAATTAGGAGCGGAGGTGCCGGACTACACAGACAGTATCCAAACGGACAACATGAGTCAGCTGCAATACCGACAGGCAAACACTGCACAAACTACAGAGCTGAAGTCGAAGCACTGGTCCATGTAGCTAATACCATCAGCAGAACAGCAGACCCTATTGCACAGATTGTCTTTTTATCTGATGCCCGCTCCGTCCTTGAGGCTATCACCAAAGGTAAGCTGCCACAACTTAAAGAAGCATTACAAACCATCAAATGCTTTCGGATAGCACTGCAGTGGATCCCCTCACACTGTGGAGTCCAAGGAAATGAGGAAGCAGACAAGATGGCAAAGGTGGGTGCAGAAGAGAATCAGACAGAAAACATGGTTACACATACAGAGATGAAGACTATCATCAAGTCACTGTATAGAACACCTCAATCAGAAGATGCCTACCATCATTTCTCGAGGCCAGAGCAAGTGACCATTTTTCGTCTCAGAACTGGATATAACAGACTAAACCAACACATGTACAGGCGGTTTCACCTTACGACATCGCCCACATGTCCTTGTGGAGAAGCAGAACAGACCACAGAGCACATACTTCAATGTTGCAGTACGTATCAGCTGCTGAGAGAAGAGATCTGGCCGTTGTCAACCTCTTTTCTTGAAAAGCTGTATGGGCCTGTGGAAGAACTGCCGAAAACCACAGATTTCATCTTGAGAACGGCTCTCCAAGTGTGATACCAGCGATCGAAAAGAAGAAGAAGAAGGCTTGGTATTTAATTGCATATGTTATTCAAACAACCGGTGTAAATAACTCAATATTGTTTGCTACAAGCAAATACATTATAGCCTGCATGGTTTCATTGAGGTCAAGCACGTGTTTATTTATAAAACCGAGTTTCTAGACTTGCCTGAAGCTTCTAGGATATCCATTTCCAAAAAGTCTTTCGCTAATCCTTTGAACGTGAAATGTCCAATCTGAAATATCTGTTTACAATGCAAGAACTATTATGTTGAATATTTTGAAAGCAATTTGACTGGGAGCTATTGCTATCCAGCAACAGCCGCCAGTCAAATCAGCTTCAAAATAGTCAACATCTTACCTGCGTAATTACATTGTAGGCCTATTTGAGGTTATATATTTTAATTTTGGGTTAAAATAAACTAATTATATGTAGAAAATGTCAATTTTCAGACAAGACTATTTTTGAAAATTTAACACTGGAATGACTTGCTCGGTTATCGATAACACTGATGCATAGGGTCTAATCTGTCCTCACAGCACCTCCATCAATGAGTATGTCTTACGCTATAAACCAATGCCATATTCCAGCCTCAATAAAGTGTATAGAATCTAACAGAACAGGATAGAGGATTAGAACATACGGCCATAACAATTAATCTTTTCATATATAGATAGATGATGATGCTGAAATTTTAAAGCATGATTTTCAACATTCCTTCGATCTAGCAACTTTTCGCAGCCAAATCCTCATCATTCAACTCCTCAGAATTTTCTGCAACTCTTGTTTGCTCTGTTTTGTTTTGTTTTAGCTTTGTTAACCCTTTAATGGTCAAGCCAATCAAAATGTGTAATTAATGGTCATGGGAAAAACCATTTGCTGCCCAAGAGAAGAGTATTTTTGGAAATGTACCACCGAAATGGCTGGCTCGTTAACGAGCCAGCCATTTCGGTGGTAAATTTCCAAAAATACTCTTCTCTTGGCCTACAAATGAACATTCACTGAGAAAACGTTTTGGATTTTCTCGATCAATCTTGAAAATTAACCCGGTGAAAGGATTAACACTGTAATAGCATTAAAAATCTGAACTTGACATTTTGCCTTATCTATATTTATCTTGTGTTTTGGATGAGAATTTTCGTAAAACAAAACATTAGATTGGTCTGCCCTAACCTAAGTAATCATAGAATACAGCATATCTTACGGTAAGCTACATGAAATGAATGGTCTGGGGCTGTGTTACGATAGAATCGATATACAAGAATACCTTTTCATATCATCAATAAAAAGCATCCCACGAGGAAATTACGGAATTGCCGGAATTTTC
This sequence comes from Chaetoderma sp. LZ-2023a, assembly GCA_034401795.1. Lineage (NCBI taxonomy): Eukaryota > Metazoa > Mollusca > Caudofoveata > Chaetodermatida > Chaetodermatidae > Chaetoderma > Chaetoderma sp. LZ-2023a. The sequence goes on along the minus strand of JAVVLW010003299.1, from coordinate 50,418 downwards.
CGAGCACGTGCCAGAAATATCTACGCAATAAGTTGATGATGCGTGTTGGCATTGGCGAAAAGCCACACTTTCATAAGAAACTCCTTACTTTACTTGTAGCCTACTTGTGGTTAACAAAAGATTCTACGTAAATAAAATTGGTGCTTTGCGTTTATTTAACATAGATAAAGATAAGAAGCTTAATTTAACCCGTATCATCAATGGACCTTTCTAGTTTTAGCTATGTCCCGCCCATCAATAGCTAAGCTCCACCCACACCTTGTGTTGGGATCGATCCACCCCTGAATTATACAGGTGCGTGTGTTATTATTTTGTTTATTAAATATTAAAAACAGAAAATTCATACAACCTGACGGATTATTAAGCATTTAAGACGGACTAAATGGAGTCACTCATGACGTAATGCTTATGACGTCATCATACACGTAACGTAGCTGATTATAACGTCATATGGTGGATGAATAAACTGGAAAGGTCCATTCCTTGTGTAGGCCTATTTTCGAAGCGTGCTCAGAAAATTCCCGAATATATCCTTCCTTCAAAATCCGTTATATCATCAATTGAAGAAGCTATTATCAAATCCGCAAGCAAAGTAGCATTAATATATCGCCAATGTTACAAGGCTATTAATACAAGCCAGGGAAGATACACGGTGGCTTGGAGCATGTCATTGTGGCCCTTTAAGATAGGTGGTTGTAACAGAATGCGCATTTTAGAAACAATTTATTGTGACGTCACAAGAGAGCATCTGACGATAAGACCCGACTGCTATCTGACGATTGAATCATTATACCTGATTAAAGTCATCGGTACAGGCATCAAATAGTATTTCACCACCATCAACGAAAATCTCTTCCATTTGTGTGTCGCACTGGCTGGCCACACGTCCTAAGCACTTAGTCGTAGAATTAATCTGACTGCAAGACAGAGATTTTATTATAGTGGTGTGTAAGATAAGCTAATGATGGCGATTTATTGCTCCAAGAAACTCCTGTTGCAATTGGTCATTTATTCCGTTTAAATCGGACGGTCCCAATACTATAACATTTTAGTCACCTGAGTTCTGAGTTTTTGCAGACGACATATTCCAAGGGTTATATCTTTGGACCTGCCAAACATTTAGAACACAATTTGACTGAAGGTTGTTGTTGTCCAAGCCACCAACAACTTTCAGTCATTGTTTTCAAAATATTCAGCAGATCAAGAATCTTTGTTCATGGACATTATTATCTAGTGGCTTGAAACAACGAGGCAGTTAAAGTTGTAGAATGTATCGTGTTTAATTTTGCAATTAATTTGACAATAGATGTGTTGCCAAAGGTAGGAACAGCTTCCATTCGAATTAGTATCAAAATATTCAACAGTTACTTGCGTTATCCATGTGAAATTGACGTAGGTGTTGGCACATCAAGGTTCGAAGGCTAAATAACATTCTATATTCTTAAATATGGAAAACGAATCTTTTCATTGTGAATATCCATTCACATGTCATGGTGACTATTTTTTTTAATTTAGCGCAGGACTAACTGCCTTTGTAATCGAGGCATGCATTAAAGTGGTTGGCCTTAATTTTACAAAAGATAGTCACTTCCCTTGGTCTTCACATGGACGGTCTAAAGACCGCCGCAGAAGCTGTTCCTGAAACGTTGCATTGACCTAATGTTGCCAGTGTTTAGCCTGCCATGTTTACAAAATAAATCTTACTTGCAGATGACGGCAGATACTGTTATACCCGAGCCTGGTTGCTGGTATTGCCGATAGAGAACAAAAGGGTCTACTATGCAATTGGTAGGGTTTAGGCCCTGGAGACAATCTGCATTGCGGATAATCACTGAGATAATAATAATAATAATAATAATAATAATAATAATAATAATAATAATAATAACTAGACTGCACTCGGAGGCATTGTTGGCACAACCATGTCACCTGAAACTTAAGGTACTTCTATCCTAACGCAATTTGAATGGATGTGCTAATTTAGTGATTCCACCTTCCTGTATTAAAAACCAATAGTAAAAATGGACATTCCTCCAGACTGCTGCAGAGATCGATTTGAGCCGGGTTCGTCGTAAAAGGGTTATTTCTATATATAGGCACAATATAAATGGATGCCTTAAATTTGGTCATTCTATCGTCTGACATTCCCGAGCTATGGCACAAAATGTATACTTGTATACACTTAGTGACACTATAAACTGAATAGTTAAGCCTATGTCCTGACACTCAAACTCTGTCTTTGCAGCCACTATATGATATTTGGCCATGTGACCTGAAACTGCTTCTGTACCGGAATAATGGTTGTGTTAAATTTGATGATTCGAGTTTATAGCATGTTAACGACAAAATGCTTATTTCGATATGCACCTACTGACCCCAAGATCTCGATAATTTACACCTTGACTTGTACCTCAAGTTACTCCTACCGCAGCAAGATATGAATCGACGTGTTACATTTGGTGCTTCTACCATCTCGCTATCCCAAGTTCTGACCAAAAACGTTCATTCCGATGTGCATGTGGCGAGCTAACCTGGGCACTGGATAGCCGTGTGCGATTATTGCTTTGAATGATCACGATCGATTATTTAACAATAATCGTGATTACTCGATTAATCAGTTTGCGTCAAACGTACAGATTACCAAGACATAACAAAAAACGCATATCGATGACGCAGGCTGCAATGGTGTTTAGAAGTCAATTTTCAGGCCAAGAGAAGACTACTTTTGAAAATTGTATCACTGGATTCTCTAGTCAGTCATTCTAGTGATATATTTTCAGAAATAGTTTTCTTTCGGCCTGTGAATTGACATAGGCCTACACCAACTAAGAAAAATGTCAATTTTCGAGACTAATCTCAATAAACAGTAATTAAAAGGTTGGAATTGAAGTATTTTTTATGCAGTAGAAATTATTCAAGGTTATTAGATTTTATAATTTTAATCATATAAATTCACGATTTAAAAAAATGCTGATTTTCAATTTAATCACGCAATCGCGCAAGGCTAGCCTTGGATTGAAGGAAATTTCAATTTCCCTTTCTCCGAGAACTAACAATACTCACCATTCTATTACTTCTGATATACAGCTGGCCCTTGCAGCAGGCTCTAGGACTATAGACTTAGAAAGCTTTACCGACTCCTTGGAACCGGGTATTCGGCTCCCAACTGCCGAGTACCCGTCTACCATGAAGCTCATATTGTTTGCATAGCCACCAAACAAGAGAAACTCATGGCTTGCCTCAGTGGGGCTGGGAGGCTGGGTCCGTAATAGGATGGTGAGTATTGTTAGATCTCGGAGAAAGGGAAATTGAAATTTCCTTCATTCTCCTTCGATCAATACTCACCATTCTATTACTTCTGATACACACCAGATTTGGTCAGTAACTGGTGGGAAGGGGCAAGCCATAACTGCTACTTTTGCCCCTTGGAGAAAGAGCTAGACTTAAACTTGACTAATGGAGACCTAAAAGGACCATCAAGTTAACGGAACCGAATCACATTCGCATCACTGCCCCCCCCCCCACCCCTTTTTCTCCTAAGAAAAGGGAGAGAACTCACGAACATGCATCTCGCCTGAAAACACAAATATGCAAGAGGGTTAACTGCTCTTTGCATATATTAGCCTGGGAATGAGCATGAATATATAAGATGAATGATCATGATATATAGACATAATACAAAACACTCAATCCTGAATTACCTCATGATATTTGGATTTCAGACGTGGAGCCTCCAACCATTCACTTGTCCGGCCATCAGTGACACAATCTAGTTGATATCCTCTCGCTCGACCATGTCTGCTTCTTAATTCTTTCTTACAAATGCCAAAAAAGGAAGAAGAGCAGTGTGGTCATATAGCTATCGTCTCAAAATAGCTAAAGCGAGTGGATTGGCGGAGTCTGACATATAGTAATCCGTGAAAGAGGACTCACAGTGCCATTGCGCAACAGCCATGATATCCTTAAAGGGAACACCATTGTAAAAGGGCGGAAGAGGCGGCTATTCCTCTAACATCGTGCCCTTGCGCATTGCACCTGGTGCCCAGTCGTAATCTCACGGGTAGTCTGAATGCATTCAACTACCCAACGAGAGATAGAATCCACGGATGCGGCGCCATATGGCTCCTTATGGCAGATCCACAGATGTCTATCATTTGACCGTAACGAGTCTGTCCGTTTTGTACTTAGTCAAAGCACGGACTGGGCACCAGACACTGGCATCACGATCTAACCTACTTAGTTTCGGTATAACGATCGGTTTGCCGGGATATCTCAAAGATTGAATCTTTGACATAAACTCTGCTCTTGGCAGTTGACGCAGACCCTCCCCGGAGACAATAAATCGGTCCCTCTCTGCTGAAAGTGCATGGATCACACTGCGCCTTCCAGCTGAGGAAGCTGCCAATAGAAAGACCGCCTTTAGAGTCAAATGCTTTAGACTAGCCGAACGCAACAGTCCGAAAGGGTGCTTGGCCAGTACATTAAGCACTAAAGATAGACTCCAGGCTGGAATGACTACCGGTTGTCTTGGTCGGAGATTGCTCATTCCTTTCACCATCACACTCAACTGGGCCACCTCTGAACTATCCCTGTTGGCTAGACAAGGGATAACTGATGCCAAAGCTGACTTGTTTCCAGCAATTGTGACAGGAGCTAGTCCTGAAAAGAACAGCTCACAGAGAAAGTCAGATACTTGCTGAATAGTGGAATGAAAGGTATCAATACCCTTTTCTTCACACCAGTCTGCAAATCCGTTAACCTTGTTGTTATATGACTTGAAGGTTGACCTCCCCCTCGCAGATTCGATGAAATCTGCAACATGTCGAGAAAACCCCTCCGACGTGGAACGTTGTTTGACAACAACCACGCAGTCAATAACATTTTGGGACATTCGTGTAGGAAGCATCCCTTGGCCTGGGAGATTATGTTCGGAATCTCGGGTAACTGCACTGAATTTTCCACCCGCAGACCTCGAAGATCCATGAACCACGCCCTGCTGGGCCAAACGGCGCTATAGCAGGACCAGGCATGGTTCCTCCCTGATCTTCACCAATATCTTCGGTGGAAGAATGGTGGATGGGTACGCGTAAGCGTGCATCCCTCTCCAGCTTAAGGCCCGAGCGTCTGTATCGACGGCATTCGGATCTGGAATCGGTGAGCCATAAGTCATGATTTGAGCATTTTCAGTTGTGGCGAACAAGTCCACGTTGGGTTTGCCCCCAATGCTCGAAGATCCTGTGAAGAACTGGAGGGTTGGGAGACCATTCTGTTGGCAGAATTCTCTGTCTGCGAGACAAAGCATCCGCCAGAATGTTCAATCGCCCAGGAATATAAGCTGCTTTCAAAACAACCGAGTAATTCCTGCACCATTGAATCAAGTGCCACACTTAGATACGTAGTGTGGGTGACTTGGTCTCACCTTGGCGATTTCTGTATGATACTACTGTCGAGTTGTCCGACCATATCAATACCGCCTTGCCCCTGACTTTTGGAAGAAACCTTTTCCAATGCCAGTTCCACTGCCATCATATCCAACAAATTGATATGCAGCTGGCTTTCTTGGAGAGTCAATGTGCCCGAGACCTGGTGTTCTCCCAGGTAGGCCCCCATCCCTCCAGCGATGCATCCATGTACACGGACAGCTGGGGGTGGGGCAGGTGCAGCGAAAACTCCTACTAGGCGATTCTGACGCTTCTTCCCACCATACAAGATGCGACATTATTGGCTCCAAAACTGGCACCAGTTTTGACAGGGGTTCTATTCTCTGTTTCCACAGAGACATCAGATACAACTGGATAGGTCTTCGCATCCGAGCAGTGTACGGGTTTACCTGCTCCATGGAGACCATCATGCCCAGCATCTGAAGAAACCGACTCGCCTGAATGTGGTTTCCCAATCGAAACGCTTGAGGATGGCTAATAGGGACACCACTCTGGGCTCTGACGGGTAAAAAACCCTGCCTTCCTCGAGATCGAATCGCATCCTTAAAAACGAAATGTTGAGTGGTGTGTCAACTCAGATTTCTCCTTGTTGACTATCCTGCCTAGATCTGAAAGCAATTTCAGAGTCAGAGCAGCATCCAGCTCTACCCGGGCTGATGATCAGCCAATCGTCTATGTAGGTGTGAAGCGCCACGTTCTCTTTTCTGAGAAACGCTGTCACCACAAGGACCAATCTGGTGAAAACCCCTTGTTGCTGTTGACAGGCCGAATGGGAGGATATAAACTCCCATACTTGATTCTGAAAATTACACTCTCAGAAACCTGTGACAACTCCTGTTCATTGGAATGTGGAAACATGCATCTCTCAGATCGATCGATACACACCACACACCCTTCCTCAATCCTGCCATTACCGACCTCGGAGTTTCCATCTGAAACCGAGGCGTATGGATAAACCAATTCAATGGCCTGAGACTGAGCACAGGTCTCCATCCCCCTGTACTCTTGGGGACAAGGAACATGTTTGAATAGAAGCCTGGAGTGTTCCGGTTTGCTGGTTTATTGCTCCCTTCAGAAGCAAACCTGACACTTCGTTTTGAATAGCTTCTAACTTGTCTGGTTCCGTTGAACGGGTGTCCTGACAGATTCTGTGGTGGAAAGTCCCACCACTCTGGTATGTACCCCTGGGATAACCATCCCAGGACCAGACTGTCTGATGTCACACCTCGCCAAATCTCGACGAAAACGCATGAGCCTTCCACCCACTATAGACGCCTCAACGCCTAATGGGGTGTCTGGCTCGTGTATCCGCTCCCCCCCCCCCTCTTGACGAGAAAGAGAGAAAGAGAGAGAGAGAGAGAGAGAGAGAGAGAGAGAGAAAGAGAGAGAGAGAGAGAGAGAGAGAGAGAGAGAGAGAGAGAGAGAGAGAGACAGAGAGAGAGAGAGAGAGAACCATATTGGTCTTGGCTTGACCGGTCTAACTGGCACCGCTGTTCCTGTCGCACAGGTGCGGTCCAGGCAGATGCGAAGGGAGCCCTCGTACCCTCGGGTACGATCCGCTCCCTTCTGTCCGCCATTTGAGGACTTACCCCTCCCCTTCCTCTTCCCGCCTCTCGGGCGATCAGGGGCAACATTGGGGCGGGTAGAGGCCCCCACAACCTTCTTGGCTTTCTTCGCCGAGGTGGCTGAGAAAACCCAGCAGAAAACAGAAGCAGCACTATGCTTTTAGCTTTCACCTTGCCTTTTCTCTGTTTCTTGAAGGTTGCCCGGTCAGCGGCCTGACTACAGTCAGATTAACCGCCAACCGATTCTGCGCAATGCTGGCCGTGTCCTCCAAGATGGCCAGCGCCTGGCCACCAAAGATGCTAAGGCCTGTCAGGGGCGTCCCAAGAACACGCTCCCTGATGGCAGTAGCTGGACGCATATGGTCAAGGACCATCTTCCTCCTGGACATAGTCACACGCGCCTGCACCCTTGCCAATGCGTCCATAGACAGCACCAGGCCGTCATTAACGCACGAAAGCGCCACAGGTGGCACAGGGTGGCTTGCCCCCGCTTCAGCCCACATCGACTGAAGAAGACGATAAGAGTGGTTGACAGCACTCAGTGCTGTCCTCACACCCCCATCATATAGGGACAGGACTTCATTATGGTGAACCTGAGCTTTGTCCACCAGTGCCGGGGCGGGGCCACCCACTCCAGCACGCTGGGCACCCAGAAGCTGGCCCTTGGTCATGCGGTGTTTGCTATAAATAGCATCAAGCAACACCATAAACCTTGGATCCAGTCCAACAGATTGGATCAGGGCTGCGGGCAAGATCCCCATCCTAATCGATGCAACCAGGTACATCCTCCTCGGCCGTGGTCGAACCACAGACGGGTCCACCCTGGCTAGCCAAGCCAGAGCCTCAGACCAATCCGTCTCGGAGGAGGACACTCCCGTGAACACGTCACCCGTTCACATGTTCACGGCCCTACCAGCAATGGCCTCCCGGCTAGGAGCCATTGCTGATATGCCAGGAGTTCCAGTACCGTACGGTTCCGCCGCCACCCCATGGAACACACCAGTCCATGGATTGGCCCGCACGGAAAACCGTGCGGACCCGTAGCGGTTGAGGAACCGTGGCCAAACACACGGGCACCAACGGCACCCCATGGGGGGGGGGGAGGGGGCCGTACGAGATGGCTCCCTCGGTGGCCAGTCCAGAACCCTGTCCAAGGACAGGGTCCGAATCAAACATGGGGAGAGACTGCCCTACAAGTTTTGGCAGCAGGGACGACACCAGCGTAGGCAGAGCACTATGCAAGGTACCTTGCGTAGCCAGACCAAACCACGCCGGCGGTGCCATCTCCGCCACCTCCGGTTGCAGACGTGGAACGCCCCCACGGGCCGAAACGGATACTCCACAATTTACTTTCGGACCGCCTGACCCCGCGTCAGACCCTGCCAAGTCCTTCTGGCAAGGAACTTAAGCATCATATCGACCGAACACACAGCGCAAACGTTACACCTACTGTCAAGACTACACTTAGTACAGTGGAAACAGACATGGTCCATGCATAGAACCCGTACGATGTGGCACTCGACACATGATGGCGGGGCTGGCTTGCTCTATAAAAAGCCAAACCTACAATAAGCCAGCGGAATGAAACAAAAATGGAAGGCAGACAATTAATTTACAAATATTTTGACCATAAATTAACTGTCACCCTCCCGCACCCCACTCCGCAACGTTACAGCAAAGATCGCATTGATTATGCCGACAAGAACGAAGCGGGCAATAATACACCCATACACTGATCCTCAATGATATATAACGGAACCAGGAATCGTATCGCATAGCATTCGGGGTATATTTACTAATAAATATAAATTATACTCCTAACGAAGGCCAAAACGATATGTGAAGAAACAACAAAATGTAAACAAACTGCTGTAGCACACGGTAAAACCGCAGACCACACATCTAAATCAAGAATTTTGAAACCACTGATCATTGCAAACAGATCGTGATAACACGCAAAACAGTTTTTCTGGTACCATTATTAAAGTATGCAGCACCCAGAATCAGATGCGCGAATTAATTAAACATTTTCTTCACATAAACATCCGAGAAACACGGGTGTGACGTCACCCGCTCGGATCTTACGGAGAACGACGTCAGCCGATAATCGTGCTAAAACACCGATAAGCCAACACCTAGTTTCATATCTGCCGATCGCCTGTTGGGGAGTTAAATGAAGGCGATCACCTGGCATATTTCGTTATTAACACACGTCCCGGATTCTTTGGGGTTAGAAATTGGAACATGCGACACAGACGCAATTTTAGAGACCTAAGTCTTTTAACTATGGAATAACATGGAAATATACGACCTGGTTATCATCGGTGGCATCCATATTAATCCAAATATCCTTTTGAGTACGCACAAGCTATCACAATTAATCACAGTAAAAAGACTTAGGCTTAAACAACTGCAAAAAGCATGTATTCTCTTGTCGCTATGCAAACAAGAATGAGCTTCATGGTAGATGGGTACTCGGCAGTTGGGAGCCGAGTACCCGGTTCCAAGGAGTCGGTAAAGCTTTCTAAGTATATAGTCCTAGAGCCAGCTGTCAGGGCCAGCTGTATATCAGAAGTAATAGAATGGTGAGTATTGATCGAAGGAGAAATATGACCACCAGACCTGTTCAAAATCAAACCCTTTCTATCGCATCCCAATATGAGCAGCTACACTAAATTCTACCTTCTTGTGTGCCATAGTTATGGCCAAAAATACATATTCCGGTACGCACTTGAGTTTTGACCGTTTGCCCTCAAACTGAAACTTTCTCTCTCTAGAGTGACAAGCGTTGTCTTTGCATTCCAAAAATGTTTATTCCTGTATGTACTTAGGGATCTCGGGACGTGGCTATTTGAGGATTTGACATGTAGCTTAAACCACCCACCCCCACCCCTCCCCCACCTCTCTCTCTCCCTCTCTCTCTCTCTCTAGCGGATCAGAATATGCTTGTACGCTTGCTGAGACTATCTAATTACATTCCCAAATTATTGCCAAAAAGGTGTAGTTCTTATGGATCTAGTGGTCATTCGACTTAGATGTTTGGCCATTTGCTACACGAAGTATTTCTAGCCAGCCGCGATATGAATGGATGTTCTGCTGCTGCTAGTAAATTTAGCTAAGGAAAGTCATGTTTTTCAATTTCTCATGAGAATCACGAAATAATGTCATGGCGTGAATGATTCTTGCGGAGTGACGTCATCGCATGTATACGATTGTATCGTTGATGATTGATAGCTCACAACAGTTTATTCAAACACCTCCATGTTAATGAGATGCAATGGGTCCATTATAGTGTTTGCTAAGCTAGAACTTGAATCAAAACTGATGTTCCGATTGATAACTGTATCTGACGCTTTCTTATCGATTCATGCGATAACATCATACTGTGAATTTTATGGGAAGTCAAAATTCATGACCTTGCTCAATATTCTAACTGATAGAGTTTGTAAAATTCTGTCAGGTTCTTTTTAATTCATAAAATATAATATAAACTTATTTTGAGTTGTTTTTGATTGAAATCTATTTCTCGTTTGTGATATTTAACCCTTTAAGCCTTCAATTTTTACAAGAAAATAATCAATATTCTAAAAGGAAATGTCGATTTGCAGACCAAGAGAAGACTTTTCTTGAAAATTTACCACTGGAATGATTGGCTCGGTTATTAAGCCAGCCAGCCATTCAAGTTGTACATTTTCAAGAATTGTTTTCTCTTCGTCTGCAAATTGAGATTTCTCAAGACCACTTCGGAGGCCGTTTTTTGCTGATATGAGTGTTAATTGGTTAAAGCTGTCATGACGTCACAAAAATAGCAGCCACTTTGTAAAAAATATATATGGATGTGACCAATTGTTGTTCTTGTTGTTGGCTGGGGTGGTGATGGTTGTCGTGGTCACTGCGGTGGCTGTTGGTGTGGTGGTAGTAGTGGTGTTGCTAGTGGTGGTGGTGGTAGTGTGTGTTGGTGGTGCTGCTGCTGCTGCTGTTGGTGCTGCCTGTGGTGGTGGTGGTGGTGGTGGTGGTAGTGCCGGTGATGGCGGTGGAGGTGGCTTCGCGTTGTTGGCGTTGTTAGTGGTGGTGGTGGTGTTGGTGATGGTAGCTGTCGTTTGTGGCTTCGTTTAGGTGGTGTTCCATAAAAAAGGTAGTGGACATCCCTTCCTCCCTTTCACATTTTCGTCAATAGCTCTGCAATGTAAGATGGTTGAATCATCAAATCGGTAACATAAATTCATATTTGGTTGGCTAGAATTATAATTTCGTATCAGGTCAAAGGTTCAACTATCTAGGTCACGGGGCACTAAGTGCATCCCGAAATAGACATTTTAGCCATATATCGGAGAAGTTCTTTGAGATTAGGACAAAGTGTCAGCTATCTAGGTCACGGGGTCACAAAGTGCATATTGGAATACACATTTTGGTCCATAACTCCATACCTGCAAGAAGGTAGAATCACCAGATTTAGCACATGTTCATATTGTGACAGATTATGATAGCTTTGAGTTTGAGGTCAAAGGGTCATCTATCTAGGTTATGGCGGTTACTAAGTGCATTGTCAAGCCACAGCGCAAAGGCGTCAGTCAGCATCTCCGCCGAATGCATTCTAGTTTTTGCTTGATTCATCCATCCATTCATTGATTAACTAGAATAATAGCAGCTGTGTAAAATTACCCTTAACTCCCCTACAAAAAGGAATCCCTGCCAATGACGTACTGGCGTAATGACGTAGTCTGTGCAAATGGAGACCGACGAGAAGGTACGCATAGGTATATTATTTTGAAGAAATAGGACCTGTATTTTATTAGTTTTTGAATAGGTATTAGTCACTTATAAGTTTGAGTGCGTGAACAAACATATCTTTATCAGTCTTACGTCTTCAGTTTCGTGAAATGAATGACTAATATAAATTCCAGTCGGCGTGCTTTTCACGTATAAGGTCAGCGCTTGACTGCTTCCATTTCGAGATTTGGGGGCAACCCTTATAGTAAGCGACGGCGGCTGTGCTGGAAATGGCTAGAGGAGACGAAAGGCAAACAATATGGCGGTAGCTCACCTGGTTGGATTTAAGGGTACACACATTCATACATTTTTTGGCACAATAGCTGCTATTTGTGTGATGTCATGACAGCTTTAAGGTCACGTGGATACCAACCTTCCTTTCTTTGGCAGACGAAGTGTATGGCATGTCTGACTCCCGCTAGAGTGTTGAATAAATACGGCATCTTGAGCGTAAACCTACTTTCAAAGATCACGTCCATGGTCTCTCTATTCTCAACGTACTTGTCTCTGAAGCACTCGTAGCTTTCTTGTGTGTTCCTAAAAATAATTCATAAATAATCTTTTAATATTTGTGAGCATTTCATTAAAATGTACCTATCAACATATTGTCGCAAATTTGGAACTGCTGTGGAAAATATTACTTGACGGTCGCGTGTCACACATAGCCTTGCATGGCTCCGTCATTCTGTTCGATCTCAGGTGGTCCGTCACCTAATTCCCTCCCAATGGATGAATCCGATCTGTCAATCGAATATAATCATTTACGTTATGTAGACGGACGTCACAATTATAATTGACTGAAATACTCCGTCATAATGCTGGACAGTCCGCCAGGCAGAGGCGACGGAAGCAAATTTGAGGGGCGGGGGCAGGTTCCACAAAAAGGGCCGGTTGGATGACATTGTCTGAAGGAAGATAGGAAATGGGTGTCCACTCTCCCCACCCTGCCTCCCGCCTCTCAGAAGGGTGTTCGGGGATACCCGCCTACCTAACAACCACAAGAAAAAACATTGAAAGGTGCAGGCTCATGGCTCGATTTCCTGCATTCTGAGCTTCTTATGATTACGTATAAATGTTAGAGCAATGTGAAGTGAATAACTTGCGTATTCTTTGGTCAATTGAACCTATTCCCAATTCACAATGTGAGCGAGCGGGAGGGCGGGTTGTTGTGTCAGATACACGTGTTGAGTGAGCGTACATTCGTGCATGTGTCTGTATGGTGGACCTGCGCAGTTTGCCTTGAAAGTATTTAAATGGACCTTAGTTCCTAATTATATTTGCAATCAGCGGGATTCAGACTAAAAGTGTTTATTGTGAAAACAAAGTTATCCCATGTTGAACATGTGAACAAGGTTTGTTTATCTCTTGCCTTAGATGAAGACCATGAAGTTTCTTGAGTTTCATGTCAAGAAGTTTCACAGAGGGTTTTTAAATGTATTTCTTAAAATAGTGCAAAATCCAAGATGGCCATTAATAGAATCGATCAAGCAGCTTCCCGGGACCAACCATGGATCTGACCCTATGGACCCCTCTTGCCCAGCAGTTCTTAAGGACACGCTTAAAGAATACGATGGACATATGCTGGAGGGGACAGAATAGACAGATGAGGTAGCAACACAATTACGTAAAATTAGCAACACACTATTCAACATTAGTGTGTATGGAATAAGTAATTTAAATTATGATTTCGCAGCCTCTTACTTAGCCATATTGGCGCGTGGGTGTCAAAGGTACATTTGGCCTTGACTATTCAAAGGAGGCCTTCAAATGTGGACCAGTATCAGTTCAAAAATTCAAATAGCCTATGACTAGGTATCTTACCTTTACTCACAAAGATACATGCAACGTTTACAGATTGATAAAAGTCAGTATGCCACGTTGTAGATATCGGACTGTACGTAGGGAGTCATGACCCTGCGCACATCTTATATTTACGAGTATAAGACCTCAGTGAAAGTACATGTTTGAACACCAGGTAAGCTAAGAGACTATGTCACCGTGTATGATTGAATGCATGAGCATCTGAATGCATGAGCATCAACTATAGCATCTTATTATTTGGATATATATTATCAGCACTGGATGACTGGCAATGGATACGTCAGCTAGTGCGCTATGTCACCCTGTATATTTAGATGTATAACCAGCATCTTATTATTTAGATATATATTATCAGCACTGGATGACTGGCAATGGATACGTCGGTTTATGCGTGGGTACAATCCGCAGAAACTGAATCGAGTATGACTTTTGATGATTAGCACCAGTTTGGAATGTTGGAGTCAATTAAGGAAGTAGATATGACAAACGGACTTAGTTAATTACGTAGCTGTCTGTGTTCCCACGAATTCTCGTGGCCAGATAAGCGGAGGCAGCTGGGTGCAATGGTAACTAGTGTGCCGATTAACTCTAGCATTCTACAAGTTGTCGACTAATAGGTAATGGACAGGACATGGACATAGTAGCGTCCTGTAGGCACTAAAGGGCACAACCGACAGTTACTATCGAAAACGTAGCAATTAGAGGCAAGCTAATTCACCAATAAGCCTTGCTATCAAATAAGCATCCGTCATTTGTGGCAAGTCATCCGTCAGAAATGACGTGCTAATCCAACAGGAATCCCAAACGCGCTAGGTGAAAGGCGCCCTCCCCAGTCGAGAGGGTGGGAGTTTTGATTGGTCAAAGTGATGTCATAATCCAATGAGAATCAGAACAACGTCCGGCGGTACGAAACCAAGATGGAGGGAGAATAGAAACGAAAATGGTATATAAAGGGGACTAACTTTAGTTCGGGGTCTGGTCTGCCTCGCACCTTGTGAAACGCTCTTGCTGAATGGCTTTAAGTAGGCAAGAGCTAGTTTGAATAGTATAGCAAACCAGAGCAGCTGGGAGTAATGCTAGTTCATTGTGAAAGATTAGGAAACGTTAAATTAATCTGTCGTAAATACGTAAACTGGTAACAGTAAAAGTTACCGACTTTGTAGGTTTACTATACAGTTAAGTTAGTGAATAAAACGATCACCTTGTGATATTAATACAAGGCAAAAGTTTGACACATACATTGTTGTTGACTCTGGAGACTACGGAAGATCACCGTAGCTTACCTGCAAGTTCTAGTAGTCAGTCAGATCAGGCCCGAATATCGAATACAAGTATCGTTAAAATTCATCTATAAACGAGGCGAGCTGATATCTATTTCTTTCGTTCTCGGTAAGGTGGGCTGTCGCAGCAACCTTACATACAAACCTTACCCAGAACGGAAGAGACTTCATTGTCAAGTATACCTCATAAAAACGTATGCGTAGCATAGGAACAGGATAGACATCAGAAATCTTCAACGTGTTACTGCCACTACATAAATAGTCTTTGCATTGATGATTTGATTTGGTCTAGAAGAACTGCCATATTACTTTATGAACTTTTGTTAATGTCAAAACAACCGAACTTTAATACAACTGCTCAGTCTGCTCTGAATATTCCAAATCTTGTTTAAAGTTCTAAAGAAAATTGTATTCATTTTTCGCATAGAAACGGGTAAAGGGCACAGCTGCCGCCACTGCCCCCGTGCTCCGGCGCCCCTACCGCCAGTTGTACGAATTCTATGTCTGTGATAAACATTATGTTGAATAATTTGGAACTAATTTGACTGGGCGCTGTTGCTGCCATAGGAACATGGCTATAGATGGGCGGGACAGAGCTAAAAGTCGATTACACTGGCGCATCTCACCACACACACGGCCTAGCTAGTATGAGTTCCAGCTAGTAGGCCTATGGTTGGTGTATTTCAATCTACGTACTGTGACGTCAACGTACCTCTGACGTAATTGATTATGACGTCATACACTTGATTGACAGACCGGATCCATCTATTCTTTCCCCAGTGGCACAAACAAAGTTTACGTATGCTCCATCTGCGTGTTTGTGTGTTTGCGTGTGTGCGTGTGCGTGTGTGTGTGTGTGTGTGTGTGTGTGTGTGTGTGTGTGTGTGTGTGTGTGTGTGTGTGTGTGTGCATGCGTGCGTGTTTTTGTGTTTGCGTTATGTGTGTTTGTGTGGTTGCGTGCGTGCGTGTTTGTGTGAGATGTATCTAAACGACTATTGAACCGATTTGGCTCAAATTTAAACCCAACCATCTACTCGGGTTTGGAACGGGATTTCTAGACTATTCCCGTGATCTGGCTAAAAGAACATGTATCCAGATCATATCCAATTCTGGATCTGTGAATCTGCTAAAAACTGTGTTCGATGTGGCTCAAACTTCAGCACATGAAAGAGCGTGACCATACATTAGGATTCCATCATGCTGGGCCTTTGCAAACACAGCACTAAGCCAACTTATGGTCATTTCAAACCATGTTTGATGTCAGAAACATGTCTGGCGATCAATATTATAATAGTCAGTGACCCACACATGGACACATTACTGCAAAACATTGTTGAAAACCAAGGTTTGCAGCAAAAGTGTCTGTGTGCGATAGAAATAATCTGACAGCGACTGCTTTCTGTCATAGGCAATAGTTTCAAATTATTAGTATGATATCTTTGTTGCAAATGATTTTTTTTATATTTGGTCTTTCGTCTTAACCTTTTAACATTCATACTGATAAAAAACAACATCATTATCAGTTGTCTCCCGAAATGCCGATCTGCAAAACAAGACATTTTTATTTACCACTGGAATGGCTCAATACCTGAACCAGTGATTCCAGCGGTAAATGAAAAAAACCCGTTTTTTCTGCAAATGGCGATGTGTTATGAGAAAATCGAAATTTTCGTTAACAAATTTGACGGCAAATTAAAATGATACAAAGGTTAAATTACATTTACATAGGCGCAGAAATTATCAAATACATATCGAACAATCTCGTGGGCTGGCACATCACGTGGAGCACCGGAACCTGGACCCGCGTCAAAACAACGTAGAATGTCGTTGTTTGACCATCCTGTAACTGGAATAAGCCGCTCTCCGCGATGTATGTCTCGTCGGAAGAGGGCAGTGGAGAAAGGGTCTAATGGAGACGCGAGCGAGCTCACCAAGCCAACCAGCACTGAAAGAGAGAAGCATGAACAAATGTCTCTTTAAATATGTATGTCTGACATTAACCCTTTGAACAAAAAAACCAAAACACCGAAATCCGATACTATTTAGTAAATATTCTGTGAGTATTTTGAAATTAATTTGACTAGAAGCTGTTGCTGCTTATGACAGCAACAGTTTCCTGTCAAATTGGTTTTATAATACTCCGCAGCTTACCTGTGTGACTA
Source organism: Chaetoderma sp. LZ-2023a (assembly GCA_034401795.1). NCBI lineage: Eukaryota > Metazoa > Mollusca > Caudofoveata > Chaetodermatida > Chaetodermatidae > Chaetoderma > Chaetoderma sp. LZ-2023a. Next base: position 33,379 of record JAVVLW010003299.1, on the reverse strand, counting down.
TCTTGAAGTTGAGAATCTGAAAATCCAGGGGTCAAAGGGCGTTATGTATGGTGACCCGAAACGAGACTACTCAGACTTCCCCTATCAAACACCCCGAAAAATCGGCCGTCGGAAGACAGCGACGTTCTCATGCTATCCAGACTCAAGAGCCCAGAGCACTGGTGCAGCATATGCATATAATCGCAATCAGGCAGGACCATCCAGATGCGTGGAAATACTTTGTCCCACCCACAACCTCAGGGCTCACGCCAGCAGGGGTCGTTCGAATCAACCAGTCCTTAGAAGCATTATGTTATTGTCTCCTGACATCCCAGACCAAGATGGGGGTGAGTGGAAAAGAGGTGCAGGCTATGTTCAGCAATCTCGTTGCCAAGTTTCAGCAAGCCTTACAGAAGGCCCGTTGTAAGCTCGACTTAGCTATATCGCCACGCCTACGAGTTATTCCGAGCAATATGATTGTGAATGTCGAGGATCTGAAAATTAGGGGGTACAATAACATGATAGTCGAGGGGAATTCCCCGGGTGTGCACTTTGGATTTAACACTGACATCAACTCGGCCGCGGATGTTGTTCCAGTAACACCTAGGTCCCTGTGGTCTCCTACGACCGCTGGAACAGCAATTCTGACCGCTGGAACAGCAGACGACAAACAGCCACAGTCGTTCCGACTGCTGACACCCATCACCCCGCCCAGTACTGCTAGCAGGACGATAGTCCTATAAGTGGTGTCAGGTCTGGCTATTGCTGTGCTCGCCACCAGTCTGCTCGGTCGTGGTTCCCGCTAGCTACAACTCTTCTGCCTGTTCCAGAGGAACAATGGGAGTCATGGTTGAGATTGCCTGAACTAGCTTGGCCTGCCCGGCAGCCCCCAAACACACTGTCAGCATACACACCCAAGGACTGTATGGTTCGGTGGTACAGCATTTTTCCAGCTTGTAGTAGCGCAGAGCCTTATTCAACTCAGAGTCGTGGGATACCATGGATGCCTGCAACTGCTGGAACACGTCCGGCAGATACTTCCAATCCTTGTAGAATCCTTTAGTATGCAAGAGCTGTTCTACGATACTGCCTCCCATAATAAGGTATTCGATGAAGCATATCTGTCCCTTACCAAATCCTAGGCAGAGTTTCACATCTGTCAACTCCTCTGCTACTTCAGTGTTAGAGAGCTGAGCGAGCTCATCTGGTGACTTCTTATCTTTCAATTCGACGCGGAAGACATCATAATACCTAGTACAAAGTACTAGTAGGTCCATGGTTTAAGCCACTATATATATATATATATATATATATATATATATATATATATATATATATATATATATATATATATATATATATATATATACACCTGTGCAAAAGTTAAGCACCAGCAAAAACAATAGAACGTAGAAACATGATGGTACAACTAGGCTGCCATACTTTTTGTCCCCGCGTTAGCTGACATAATTCCAAGTACGAAATGCACATGCATGCATGACTTCACGCCGCTTGATGTCCGTGCGTGGCGGGAAACAGCACACGTGTTCAGTCATGTAAAAGTCCAGTTTGAGGTGTAGAACATTACATACAGATTTAGGCGACAAGATTAGGAATTTTGTGTTCATGACCGTGGTGTATTTGTACAGAGAGAATTAGCTCTTGATTGTGAACCGCTATGGCAAGACGAAGGTTAAGTGATCGTGTGAAATGGCAAATCATAGGCATGCATCCCACTGGTATGTCATGCAGAGAGAGTGGCAGACAGCTGAACATTAACCATACTGTAATCATCCGTTTGATTGCAAAACATGGGCAAACTAACGAGGTGAAGGACAGGCCTAGATCTGGAAGACTGAAGAAGACTACTTCCCGTGATGATCGAGCCCTAGTACGCCTTGTTAGGAGATCTCCATTCACCAACAGCAGAGTGCTCAGCCAGCAATGGGAAACGCGCAATAGAGTGTCAATGTCTACCGTCAAAAGGAGACTGTATGCTGCTGGCATGAAAGCTAGGAGACCTGTCAGACGTCCTCTCCTCACTGCACACCACAAAGAGGAGCATCTGAGGTGGTGCAACGAAAGAAGACAGTGGAACATGAGATCCTGGAGACGGGTACACTGGTCCGATGAAAGTCGGTTCCTGCTTCATGCCACAGATGGTCGAACTCGTGTATGGAGGTCCAGACGCACGGCGTACGACCAACGTAACATCATGGAAGAAGTTCCATTTGGTGGAGGTTCCGTTATGATATGGGGGTGCATCTCATTTGATTGTAAGCTGGATCTGTTGACTGTACCTGGAACACTAAATGGACAAAGATATCAAGATTCCATACTGGATAGAGTTGTGGTCCCTCATTTTGTAAATCATGCACCTGGAACCCACCCTATATTCATGGATGACAACGCCCGACCACATCGTGCTAGAGCTGTGCATGAATACCTCCGCCAGAATGCCATCGAAACCCTACCATGGCCAGCAAGGAGCCCTGACATGAACCCTATTGAGCATATCTGGGACATTCAGGGAAACATGTTGAGAAGGAGGGATCCTCCTGTGCAGAACCTACAGGAATTAACAGACGCACTCCATCTTGAATGGCAACGAATACCACAATGGCGTATCAGTCGGTTGGTGACCAGCATGAGACGTCGTGTCCAGGCCGTCATCCAGGCACAAGGTGGATATACCCGGTATTAATAATGACACTCTCAAACTCGTGCACAGATGTTAAACTTCGTTTTCAGACACCATTAATGACAATCTAGCCACGTGTGTCAACTGTAGGGCAATAGTTGTCAGTTGTGTCAACGTAACCATATTCAGGCCTCGTTTTCAAGTTCAAACAAAAACATACAGTGTTTCCCCACCATCATAATCAGCATTCCTCTAGTTGCATTATTACCTCTTGCACTAAGATGGATGGGTACATAAATGTTTATGCTATTGCTTTCTTCATAGCACATGAATATACCCTCGCATGTGCGTAAAATAGGGTGGTGCTTAACTTTTGCACAGGTGTATATATATATATGGATACATGTGAATATTCCCGAGTACCAATCTGATCAGTTAACAGATGCAGACTAGTCAGATCTGCTTAGCGCTCTCGAGGTAGAACGTACACATTTAAATGCATTGTATACTTGTCTTTATAGAGACATATTAAACAATGACGTCGGTACAGATTGTAAAGCAAATCCCGGAGAGCCAGGCGAGTCTCCAGAAGATGGAGAAGCTGCTCAAAAGCAAGACGCAGAAGCTACTGACAGGCTAACCCCCTGGCCATTCATGTCGCCGGTAACGTGGCTGCGAATGTGACCGTGGTGAAGATGACAGGTGGTAATGAGGTTATTCCTGCCGCTGGAGCCGCTGTCCTCGCTACTGTAGTGAGTACGGTTGTCGACCACTGTCTAGAAACAACACATCCCATCCCAAAGATCACCATCGCTGGCGCCTCCTATACTGTTGCCGCCAAGATCATGGGCGAACGCATTCCTTTAATGAAAGCCGCGGTTCTAAGGCTAGCAACGAGTGCTATGGCCGAAATCATCGTGGCCTATGTCTAGGTTTAAGCTGCTATGTATAGCAATATAAAAAAGAGCTAGGTGATCTCGCTCAGTTGGATGAGGCACGCCTCGGTTCAGAAGACACTGTTGCCCCAATCTCCATCCTAGACTCGATGAGAAGGGAGAATCTCGAGAGATCCGAGGTACCATCCCAGCCAGAGATCTCATCGGAAACACTGACACGGTAGGACAATCAGCCATCAACAAGGCCAAGCCTGTATACAAGGGGATGGGCATCAAAGACAGGGCAGTGTTGCGAGGTATTCTCGGAGTCGACGAGGCTGGTGCTACCAAGGTTATGGCAGAGTCCTACGCACATGACCTGGTTAAGGATCTCCTGAAACCACGGAGCTCATTCCAACAAGATGGGGAGAATATCAAGGTAGGCAGCATCGGCCTAAGCCATATCATGGTGGATGGGCAAGCGAATGCAACAGCAAAGATCCAACTACCCGAGATGAAGTCAGGATTCTTTGGCCTACCACTTAATCCCACATAATAGCATGGCTGCTCGAGCTGCATCATACGGATACTCGAGGTACTAGACACTGCGGGTACTGACACAGGCCCTCTGCATTACCTTCTCAGTTGTTGTTGGGATTTCATGCTTGATGCCTGCCGTACAACGCTACCCACACATCAGGCAAAAAAAGCTGGTACAGGAAGTACTGCCATTTAATCTCCCAGATGTAGACAAGGCTAAGGCTGACGATCTGTTAACAGTCCTTCATGCGCACGTGCAACATGTCAGTGCCATAAAGTAGTGGACCAAATGATGCCGGTCAGGTGGTGCTGATCATTGCCTCATCAGGACATGGGAAAAACATCTTGCTGCGGGCCCTGCTCGCCGAACATCTTCAATCTCGATACATCCTTCTGGTGTCCGACTCTGCCGCTGAGGCAGTCGACAATAACGATCAGAGGTACAATGGTCCAATCACCAAAACACACAACCTGCAAGCACTGATGGAGAAGCTGCTCGCAGCTCACTAACTGAACCACTTGTTCTAGTTATCGACGACCCCACAATGGACCAGCATACAGTCACATACCTCAGCAACATCACCAGACGCATTCGGCACACCAAGATCACTGTCTTCATCCTCTTTCAGAAGTACACCCGTGAGATATTGCCAGATATCCGCCACAATGCGCGGCTCCTGTACTTTTGCTTGAAGAGTGGTCGTGCACTGCTTGAGATGATATACGACAGCCTGACCCTCAGGGAGACCAAGCAAGACTTCATCGCAGGCGTGCAGACGGTCGCAGATCTATACCTCTTTATCTTCAGCAACAAGGAGACAGGGGAGCTCGCACACTAAGCCATCACTGGAGAAGGCTCAGAACTTCAGCTACAAGTTGAATTCCACCAGGAAGCTGACATGTCAGTCGGGTCGTCCGCGGTCACCGCTGCTTCGTCCATAGACTCTGCTGCCTGAGGATCAGATAGTTCTTTCTGAAACTCTATCCACTGAGGATCAGATGCTTCACCTCTTTTTCTGAAACTTCACACGAAAGATCCACTTCGCCCATGTCGTCTTAGCATTTGTCTTTAGGTAAGTTTTGATGAGGTAGTCCTGGTAGTTCTTGGAGAACTTTAGAAATTCCTTCAGATTACTCTCTATCAGCTCGCGCCCTCTTTCATTGAAGATGTTCTCAATGGCCTCCTCTCTACCTTCGATATGGCTGGCGGCCAACACCTCCTCTCTACCTTCGATATGGCTGGCGGCCACCCCAGTGGCATACCCAGCTTCACGGCTTTCAGTCACACGTGTACTGATGTCCTCTTGAAAGTAATCTATGGCCCCAGCCTGTATAGCATCCAACATCCGGTGTTCATCATTAGTGTGGAGGCTAAATACGGCAGCCCACTTCCCAACAGTTAGATCTTTGGGATCAACCCCAGCCATCTGGAGAGCTAGAATTACAGGACTCTTAGTGGGTGTCCTGGGGAGATCTAGTGACCTGCCCTGGGCACTGTCAAACCTCCGGTAGAGCATCCCAGTCAATACTTCCTTCGTACTATGGGCCGGTATGGTCTCCTCTATGGAAGTCAGTATTTCCGCATCAGATGGAGGTGGGACCGTGGCTCGCTCATGGATAATGTTGATATCACGAAGTAGTCATCGGACGCTGTCTATTGGGAGCAGGGTCTGGCCACCATCTGTTTTTTTCTTGGAGATGGTCGATGTGTTACATCTTCCACCCACTGGTTTCTGCCCTCCAAAGACGATCTGCTGAAGAACTTTACCTAACATCGCCGTTTAACTATATATATATATATATATATATATATATATATATATATATATATATATATATATATATATATATATATATATATATATATATATATATATATACTGAACCAAAAAAGTTTAGCAACACAGAATATTACTGTATATAATTGTTATTTAATAAAAACAATAAATTGATTCAGATATATTATTTAATTGATAGGACATTTTCCAAATTGAACAACAGTCTCTTGTTACTGTAATGCTAGCATCGCGCCTTTAACACGGCATCATTCAACGGAAGTGTCCACTTTAAATAATGCCACTGAGCTGTCAATACCGGTTGTGACCTCCGCACGCATTAACCACCGCCGTACATCGCTTTCTCATGCTTCGAATTAAGCACCTGATGTCACGAAGAGGAATCGCATCCCATTCCTGGAGCAGTGCTGCTTCCAGCTCCCGCACGTTGTGAAGATGTGGATGGTTCGCACGCACCACACGGCCAAGAATGCCCCACACGTGTTCGATAGGAGACAGGTCCGGTGATCGCGCTGACCAGTCCAACACTGGAACGTTGTTAGCCTCAAGGAAATCACTTGTGGCCCTAGCTGAATGAGGACGGGCGTTGTCTTGCTGGAACATAAAGTCTGCATGATGCTGCATAAAAGGGATGACAACAGGGCGACAACTTCTTCACAGTAACGTTGAGCCGTTAAATTCACGCGAATCACAATAAGATCTGTTTTGCCATTGGCATGGATTCCAGCCCACACCATGACACTGCCACCACCAAATCTGTCGTGCTGAATGATGTTGGCTGCATCATACCATTCTCCTAAACGTCGCCAAACCCGTTGCCTACCATCCGCCACATCCACACAAAGCCTCGACTCATCACTGAACAAAACGCGGCTCCATTGTTGAGCACGCCATCGCTGATGAGTTCTTGCCCATGCAAACCGATTCTCGATGTGACGCTCTGTAAGCGCAACAGCAACAAGTGGACGACGGGCATGCAATCCAGCATCAAGGAGTCTGTTTCGCACAGTTTGTGTATGCACTGTAGTGTCGGTAGCGGTGTGCAAATTACGGGACAGCCGCGGCGCAGTCTCAAACCTGTGACGTCGTGATGACGTCACTAAGTAGCCGTCTTCTCGTGGTGGTGTTGCTCTCGGTCTGCCAGATCGTGGTCGGTCATTAACATGTCCAGTTTCCTGCTCACGTTGGCGGAGACGGGAAATGGTTGAGGCGTGAACATTAAAATGTCGAGCAACAGCGCGAACGCTCTTCCCAGCAGAGAGACTTCCCATTGCTTCATGGCACTGATTTTCTGGTAGCACTGGGTGGCGGGCCATGTTCGGTAGGGTATACTTTTAAGCATTTTCTGTTAACGTTCGTTATCTGATTTTGCAAAATGGTGAATTTTTGCCTTCGCTACCCGCCAATGTGGACCAGTGCATGTAAAATGCATTTTAACAAGCAGTAAACGTGCGGCCGAGAAATGCAAGAAATGATTTGCATTTCTTCATGATCAGCGACACATTACATTGACGAAACATGCCTGCATATTTGGTTATAAATGGACGCATAGTTTTAATACAACAAACCAAACGTCACTGTTGCTAAACTTTTTTGGCTCAGTATATATATATATATATATATATATATATATATATATATATATATATATATATATATATATATATATATATATATATATATATATATACACCTGTGCAAAGGTTAAGCACCAGCAAAAACAATAGAACGTAGAAACATGATGGTACAACTAGGCTGCCATACTGTTTGTCCCAGCGTTAGCTGACATAATTCCAAGTACGAAATGCACATGCATGCATGACTTCACGCCGCTTGATGTCCGTGCGTGGCGGGAAACAGCACACGTTTTCAGTTATGTAAAAGTCCAGTTTGAGGTGTAGAACATTACATACAGATTTAGGCGACAAGATTAGGAATTTTGTGTTTATGACCGTGGTTTATTTGAATTAGCTCTTGATTGTGAACCGCGATGGCAAGACGAAGGTTAAGTGATCGTGTGAAATGGCAAATCATAGGCATGCATACCACTGGTATGTCATGCAGAGAGATTGGCAGACAGCTGAACATTAACCATACTGTAATCAGTCGTTTGATTGCAAAACATGGGCAAACTAACGAGGTGAAGGACAGGCCTAGATCTGGAAGACCGAAGAAGACTACTGCCCGTGATGATCGAGCCCTAGTACGCCTTGTTAGGATAATCTCCATTCACCAACAGCAGAGTGCTCAGCCAGCAATGGGAAACGCGCAATAGAGTGTCAATGTCTACCGTCAAAAGGAGACTGTATGCTGCTGGCATGAAAGCTAGGAGACCTGTCAGACGTCCTCTCCTCACTGCACACCACAAAGAGGAGCGTCTGAGGTGGTGCAACGAAAGAAGACACTGGAACATGAGATCCTGGAGACGGGTACACTGGTCCGATGAAAGTCGGTTCCTGCTTCATGCCACAGATGGTCGAACTCGTGTATGGAGGTCCAGACGCACGGCGTACGACCAACGTAACATCATGGAAGAAGTTCCATTTGGTGGAGGTTCCGTTATGATATAGGGGTGCATCTCATTTGATTGTAAGCTGGATCTGTTGACTGTACGTGGAACACTAAATGGACAAAGATATCAAGATTCCATACTGGATAGAGTTGTGGTCCCTCATTTTGTAAATCATGCACCTGGAACCCACCCTAGATTCATGGATGACAACGCCCGACCACATCGTGCTAGAGCTGTGCATGAATACCTCCGCCAGAATGCCATCGAAACCCTACCATGGCCAGCAAGGAGCCCTGACATGAACCCTATTGAGCATATCTGGGACATTCTGGGAAACATGGTGAGAAGGAGGGATCCTCCTGTGCAGAACCTACATGAATTAACAGACGCACTCCATCTTGAATGGCAACGAATACCACAATGGCGTATCAGTCGGTTGGTGACCAGCATGAGACGTCGTGTCCAGGCCGTCATCCAGGCACAAGGTGGATATACCCGGTATTAATAATGACAGTCTCAAACTCGTGCACATATGTTAAACTTCGTTTTCAGACACCATTAATGACAATCTAGCCACGTGTGTCAACTGTAGGGCAATAGTTGTCAGTTGTGTCAACGTAACCATATTCAGGCCTCGTTTTCAAGTTCAAACAAAAACATACAGTGTTTCCCCACCATCATAATCAGCATTCCTCTAGTTGCATTATTACCTCTTGCACTAAGATGGATGGGTACATAAATGTTTATGCTATTGCTTTCTTCATAGCACATGAATGTACCCTCGCATGTGCGTAAAAATAGGGTGGTGCTTAACTTTTGCACAGGTGTATATATATATATATATATATATATATATATATATATATATATATATATATATATATATATATATATATATATATACATCTGTCATGCCCGAGCGATCCACTCTCCACGAGACGATCGATGAAGCGTTCATGATTTCAGAGTCAGGTGACTCTATTGGACACCTTAAGAAGAGTACAAAAAGTGCAAATGTAATGTTAGTGCAAAGACAGTGCGATGTAGAGGGTGTTATTTAGTGGAAAAGGTTGGGGTGGCACCAAAATCGTGATGGGTTATCTAAGGCTATGGCTGACTGCAAAATTCTAAAGAATCAAATCCTTAAGGGAAGTGTGATGCAATATAAGGGTTCTACAAGAAAAGACCGAGCTTGATAAGAGAAATAGACCTTAAGTCAAAAAGTTGTTAGTTGAGAAGTTGTTGGCCAGCCTTGTAACTCAATTTGCAATCGAACAGAACAACGGCTCAAATACCAACAAATGGAAACACCTAATGAACTAATAGCTAGCTAACGGCTCAAAGGTCAAAGTAACCTGCTGTGTCCCCGAAAAGTGTAATGGTTATTTGGTATATCACTTTTAAAGAGGTCAATTAAAAATTGACTAAGTGATTGGCATCAAAGTTGAATGTTATAAATAACTGCCAGTTATTATAAACAATAACTAAGGTAGAGACAAATAATAACAATCTGACAAGTATATGGTGCACAGATTAAATACTGTAGTGATAGCGTCTGAGCACACTATCTGGCAATACTGCCTAGGGTTACTTTGGAACCGCGCTGATAATCTGGCAACAGCTAACAATGCTCAGATTCTATATCGTAAATGATAGTGGGTGATCTGACAACAACACTCCAATTTAAATTCTTTCCGGCTTTGATATAACTACACATACTAAAGGGGTAACCGTGTTGACACTATCTGGCAACAGAATACTGAGAGTACAATCCGGCAACGACTACCAAATAGAAAGTACTCTGACAATGTTTACGCACTGAAAATGAGAGGACTATGCTCAGCGATGTTATCGGGTATACAAGTACCAAGTAGTAATGCAATCCGGCAACAATTACCAATTGAAAAGCACTAACAAACTACTGTCCTAAAATCTAACAAGTGAAAAGGAAAACTAACTCTACAAATTAACTAGAACAACCTGGCATGGAAAGCAATCATGAGCCGCTGATGAACCATGAGGTGAATCAGCAGAATAAGATTACTTTGCCTGCAAAGCTATTCAAACGTAATAATGAGGATAGGGACGCCAAAGAACTTAAATTCTAGGGAAGCCGGTTACTGAATTGATTTAATAAGACTATTGATTTTTAGACTGTCCCGAGGCTAACTTCTTAGGTTATAGGAGCGCGAACTCGCTATTGAAATAGCTTGGGCAAATAAAGCAGACTTATAACTAAATTGTAAACCATTAATGGCGAGGAACATTAATCAAATGTGTTTTTGAAAACACATTTAACCACCATTCATCACAAGAAAGTTTATATCACGCTGCTTTACTTTCGCACACCCTGCTGAGATGGACAAGCTTTCCATTTTCCAGGTTAATGTAATACCGGACTAAATGTTGAGCAGCCAAAGGGTGTTGATACCTAGACCCGAATTTGTGGCAATTTGGACTAATTTTAAAGTACCCAGTCAAAGTTTTACTAAATTAATCAAAAACAGCCAAGACAGAACTGATAAGCACCATAGGCTGCTATCTAATAAATCCGGTTCACCTATTCTAGCTATACATAAAGATGAAATGTCTGGCCAGACTCAATAGCTATATGTTCCTAGTCTATGATGCAATAGCGCTTAAAGCGTCACTAAGAGAGGAGCACCTCCTTAGCAAAGATTTAAGCGACATACAATAAATCTTCAATAAATGACATTTTAGAAATAACTGTAAATCCCCTAGTGAATAAGTAGAATAATCAAATAAGCAAATCCGCTCCGTGTGTGCACGAATGAGTTATGTTCCTACGTGGTGTAAATTCATAAGTAGTGATGAATATCCACAACAATAAGAAGTTTTTAACATAGTTATAAATAGTACCCTGTGTGACAATGCACCTTATAATTATCGGTTAGGTGCTCAATACATTTATAAAATCGTGCACCCTATAATCTTCAGTTAGGTGCTTAATAAATGTATACAATACATGTACCTTATAATTTCAGATAGGTGCTTAATAAATTTACAATAAATTCATCAAGTACCGGTACCGTAAATACATGACGTCATTATGTACAATTACCTTGAAATTGACTGGAGTACAATTACCCTGAAAATGACTATAGAGATCTAATTTCTAAAAAGAAACCCCTAACATTATATTTTGATGAATATAAAATTCATCCTCAAATTTTGACAAGAGACACTTATTTTAAAACTTACTTTGCTTCTGGTAGAAAAAAGTGTGAAATGGTGCCTCTTCAAATGCCGGCGGCGTAGACGTCCTTACTTCGGGCGAAGCAAATAATCAACTTAATAACACTACTATAAATTAAGGCCTTGACGTACAAAATATTTTAAAGCGTGCTTATCACATACGGTGTCAAAACAGCCTATGGGCACTGTCTGCACAAGATACGCGCCCTGGCCGCTGTTCTCGTTTTTATTTTAACTGGCAAATCAAAACATGCCCCAAAACTATTTCAAAAGATCAAGGCGTATAATTACATAAGAATTTAAGTTTTAAGTTAGCTAAATATTTACCGCAAGCAAAGACTTCTAGCCCTATAAATTTTGATGTTTTTGGTAGTAAAGTCAAAAGCAGAAGAACGGCTATATCATTTTCCTAAATCTTGAAACATTCGCCTGCACGAGCTGTCGTAATTAGACGTACATCTAACAACGAGATCTGTGATTGGCGGAATAATAAGTTTTAAGCCAATCACAATCTCTATAACATTGTTAAAGCTATGGGCACGGACTGTATAACAAGACATATGCCTCAAGATTTTTGCACGGTAAGAATGTTAACCCTAAATTACTGACGTTGAAACACCCCCAAATGTAGCTGAAAATTCAGAGTACGCATCCAATCACGCAAAATAAAATGCCAAATGACCTGTATTGATCAGGCACAATGCCACTGCATACATTTCACGAAACAAGATGAGAATTAAAAAATCGCAATCACTGACAGACAGAAAGGGTTAACAAGCAGGCTGACTGTCGCCTGTCGTTTGATATGCAAATTTCTGTACCAGACATGTTCCGCAACATCGTCACTGAGACAGACATTCGGTAATGGTTTAAGGAAAATGCCCGAGTGACAGGCAATATCTAAAAATAAATCAACAATCGAACACGCGCGACGAGCATTAAATAATACACGTACCGGCCAGGCAGACGTTATTTAAAATGTCAGAATAACCGGAATTCCGCTGCTTCATGAAAAAGGGGATAAATTAATTGGGTTTTCCCCAGAATCCATGACTGAAGTTAATGTGGCTACAATAATAAACTCTTATCATCCCAGCATGTACAAAGGATGACATTGCGCAGGCCGAAGTTTGACCCATTGAGGACACCAAAATCTGACCTACATAATTATCATCATTCAGAACATACTAGGGTAAATGAAAAAGCCCGATTCCAGCCTAAAAATTCATTATCACGTGAGAAAACTAGTCAGACATAATCAAATGTGAAGGAAAGCCCATACAACGTATCCGAGTCCATACAAACAACACATCAATAGAACGTTGCCATGGAATCATTGGCGCTAAATCTGACGATGTTCATTTCAAGATATACAGGTGTTTGAACATGCAACAGTATGTGCAGCATCCAGATGGGGCAGTTGAACCCTGGGAAGGCCTGTCTGACAGTCATTCGACCTAGTATCCATGATACGAACCCTTTATCCACAGCGGAGAAGTCCATCGACTTCACCCTCTTGGGACAGATCCATGAGATTAGGAGCATGATGCTCAAGTTTAAGCTCAGGAGCACAGCGGCGAAGGAGGTAGAGCTCCAGCAGGTGCTGATCAGGTGGGAGATTATGCAGAGCAACAACATCCTGGACACCACCTATGTGAACGATGAGTACCGAGTCCTGGCTCCACTTGCTCGTGGACCTTCCCACTACGCAAACGGGAAAGGTTACTATGTCGTCGGATGTGATGACGGCTTCACAGAATTCGACTTACAGCCAGACGTAGAAATACCTGTCACAGGGCGACACTTCTCCATCCTCGAGAACACACATGTGAACCCGGCCTTGATGCAGGCCAAGCTGTTCCCCCGTGTGTACGCAGAGCATCTTCTGGATGTAACGATGACATCTCCATGACTTCAGGTGTGGCATGATGAGAACGACCAGGAACTAAAACGTGCGGGCTCTAGACAACGAATCCTACATGTAGAGCGAGAGCATCAGCAGGTCCAGGCCACGGCTAACCAGCGTTTAGAGTTGACATTGCAACGAGGTGCCTCGGATTGCAAAGCTGTAGCAGTCTTGGTTCAGAAGGGAGGGGTGGTCCAGGAGGTAGGGGAGCTAGACGACTTCAAACTTGTGGTGGCTGGGACCAACATTCTCGGTGAGGTGTGCGATCTGGCTGATTGCTGTCTCTATTGGCTGGAAATGAAGTTGTATGCTTTACTCCGCCTGACCAGTGGCCACGATGATCTCGAGTCGGCGCTCGAACAGCCGGATGGCCTGTGTCACTTCGGAGGAAGGGACATCCTTGCTAACCATGGCAACCAGCTCAGCTTTCATATTGGGAACCTGTTCGGAGAATGAGGGGGCACTCGCCCGGTCGGAGTAACGGTGCTGTACTTTGGATATAGTAAGGTTCACTTCTCGCAAAATGGAGGTATTCAGCTGGTAGCTCCCTGCGCCTCAACTATATATAAAGAGTTTAACTCCACCAGCTGTCGCTGCTGCTACATCAGCCACTACTACTATGGCCTCGGCTGTCTTCTGACCTGCTGATGCCACATAGTCGAGCGTCGGCTCAGAGAGCACTGCAGCCTCGTAGTACTCATCGAGACTCGCATCAGTGTCTTGGATGTTCCGAGTGGCTTGAGCCTTTTGTTGCCGTAGGCGTGCCTCCCTTTGGTGCATATGCTCGAGTGCCTTGCTGTACTCAAACTTCTCCTTAGACAGCTTCTCCATTGCCAGGTTATGACGTGTTCTCTCTACCTCCGCTGCCTTATGGTCGGCGAAGCTGAGACCCCAGTTCGCCAATGCAAACATGCCTGCATTCAAGATTGCGGATGCCATGTCTATATATAGCGAGTTTAAATTTCCCATATAGTCAGCAGGAACTACAAACAATGTATGAACCGGAAGCTTTCGAGGATCCAGTTGAGGAATACTATGAGGATGACTATGACGAAGACAATGATGAGAATGACTACGACGAAGACAATGATGAGGATGCCTATGATGAGGATGCCTATGATGATGTAGAGCCAGAATCCCGCTGAGTAATCTACAGAGCCAAGGGAATTTATCGTACCTATGTGAAGGGCTCTCTTGGCCCACTAGCAGCAGTTGGGGCTTTGATTGCTCTGTTCACGACGAAGGCTGGCGAGATGGTCCGCAAAATCGTCAACAATGCTCTCCATGGAGTTGAGAAGATCTCTGAGGCTATTCCAGCCATCGCCTCGGGGATAGGAACATTCTTTGGCATTACCGGTCCATGGCTCCCGTATGTTGCGATAGCCCTGGCAGTCATCTGGGCTGCCGAACATTTCGAACATTTAAGACATGTTATATAATATATAAATAATATATATAATATACAATACATATATATATATATATATATATATATATATATATATATATATATATATATATATATATATATATATATATATATGGCTTCTCTGTATGACCTGGTCAAGTCCCTTAACTGGCAAGCCTTGGTTGATAAGCTACCCTTCAGTGACGACGTCAGAGATAAAGTCCGAGAGTTCACCCGTGATCTCTCTTGAAGATCATTATTACCGGCCCAGCTGTTATTATCGTGAGCCTCACCAGCTGCTTGAGGCTGCTTGTCGCAAGGGTCATGGCTTCATCTTGGAGATGTTTATCCAGTGGCTGACCAGGCAGGCGATGTGGCAGATCTAGAGACCTCGTCCTCGGCACATTCAGTATGCACACGTCGATGAACCTGTTCCGAACAGAGTCCATCAGGCTGATGTGCTGTTCCTTCCGCATGACATAGTCTGTTCTGGAAGAACATGTAAGACCAACAAGTACGCTCTCACCATCGTCGATGTTGCCAGCAGGTTCAAGTCCATGGTGCCGCTCACGGAAAGTCTGCATGTTAGACGGCTGCCAGGTTCCAAAGTATTTATGAGGACCCGCAAAATCCCCTCCAGTTGCAAGAGTTACTGCAAGCGGATGAGGGTAAGGAGTTTAGCGGTGAAACTGCGTCCCTCATGTGGACACATGGTGTGGCGATTAGACGAGGCGAGGTGGGACATCACCGTGCCCAGGCTATCGTTGAGTGGTGGAAGCGGACACTGGCAAAGAGGCTGTTCCCACATCAGTATGCTCAGGAGATGGCTGTCCTGACTGCCGATCGTTCCAGCGTTTGGGTGAGAGGGTTGCCCGTTGTGGTGGAGAGATCCAATGCTGAGGTCACTAGGCTGATAGGACAGAAGCCAGTAGAGGCTATCCAACACTCAACTGTTCCCCAGCCCACTGACAATGTCGAGGAGGACAGACCTCCATCTGGTGCCTTGGTTCGCTACCTATATGAGCCTGGTGAACTGGCGGGTGGTCAATAGATGTTCACACAATCGACAGATGTGTAGAGACTGAGGGGTAACCTATTCTGTACTATCTTGCATGCCAGTGTAGCTCGCGGGGTGTATGGTGTCGACTCACCGCGTCGCATGTACATGACGAGTGATGATGCTGGCTAGCTCCCGGTCTTGGGGTTACGGATCCTGTGCGACACTGCCATGTGGGTAACAAAGACCGGCTCCTAAGGCCGGTTGAACTCAATCGTTCCGGTGGGGCCGTGGGACCATTGTCATGAACATTGAACACAACACTATCAGCCCATGAGTTTGTGTCACCGGTATGCCTGTCCATAGCAATTTCGTGATCTATGGACTATCTAACTAAAATAAGTCTATGCAATTGATTTACCTAAACAGACCATCAAGTATGCTAAATAAAATTGAGCATACGAAAATACAAGACACAGAGACAGCCTGATGAACTTTTAAACATGGGGCTCCCGGAGGTACCACCCAGACTTGTAGGTCCACAAAGGTATCCCCGCAAATGAGGCTCCCACATACAAGATCACTAATTAACTTAATATAAGCTATTATACCTCTAAGCTGAAAGGAAAGAAAACTATATTTTATAGTGGCGAAAAGTTATGTGCCTCATGCGGGCATTACTTCTGATGCTTGTTTTGGGTGAGAAGTAGTAGCCTCGCGTGGGCCGTCTACACTGAATCCTTGAGAGAGGCAAGTGACTCATGCGGGCCTCCGTCACAGGAAAATGCGAAGAGTTTTGGCCAAAAAGGGCCTACTCTAATATTCAACCAAAAATTCTTACAGAGAAAAGACCATACCTAGTGAAATTATGACTATATGTTGCGTGCTGTTTTACGTGAAGATGGGACGAGAGACTCCAGAAGGATTCCCACGTCACCATCTTATGTAGTTTTGAATATGCTGAATTAATTGGTGCCGCTTTTGTTTAGGTGGGCCTTCTTCGTTGCCTCACCTAACATTTAGTTTTTAGAGACAAGAACTATTTTAGGCCGCAAATGGCGAGCGCCTACCTAGCTTTTAGATACGGCTGTCATTGAGAGCGGATGTCCTAAGACATCAACACTCAAGACAGCGTGCATACATGTTATTTCGCAAGACCTCTGAGCTTGGTAAGAATCCGGACCTCTTGCTCCATAACCACATAAAACGTCACAGGACAATAGTTACTTTTCACAAAAGCAAGTTTAGGCAACTGATCTATCATTATGGTGGGCTAAGAGAGACGAATACCCACCGTGAATGTCCTTCCCGTGAGGGCGTGGCAGATCCTAACATCGTGCCCAGACATTCTTACATAATTCGGTGGGGATGCATATCTCGCCCATCACCAGGTTCTATGGAGCTAACTTTTTAACCTGATGTTAGGTTTATCGCAAGTTGCCAAGTTATGCACTGCGGTGCGGGGGAGACTTCCTAGAAAATAAAAATAAAATAATTGTAATATGATTTCGCAGTGCTTCCTACATTGGCAAGGATAACTAACTTCCAAGTATCAGAAGATACATGGGAGGTGTATGTGACACCACACCCTGGCGATCACCACTCGGAAACCCCAATGGTTTCCCAGGGTCGGAACAGCCCATGGTGCGGATATGGACATCCAAACAATTAAGAAGCCATACGGCTTAGTGCGACATGAAGAGAGACAATAACTTATAAATATGAGGCCCAATATCCAATTTTACACAACCTTGCAGGAGTGCGGAGCTAAATTATTGCAACTACCGGAAAAGAGGGGTACATTATGTGTCTCCTGACGAAGAAATTGTCTCTAATCATATTAAACCTATCCTATTGAGCTAAATAGACAGGATTTTAGTCGGTAGCATGCCGGGCTTAGCAGAGTTATAGCATGGACAGCGACCTCAGTGAAAAATTGGTGGTGGCGGTAGAAAGTGCTGCATATATAAATGTTGCTGTATAGTGCTTCCTACGTGCACTGCAGTCCTACGTTTCCTACAAATAAACAAAACATATGAACAGAGGGCTGCTCGCCATATATAAAACTAACCAGTACAAGTAATACAATGTGAAATGATTAGAATAATACGTATAGAACAGGTTGTTGGACCTACTATGGTGCGGTTAGTAAAACACCTTACAGTAAAATAAGAATAACTATAAACAGATAAAGAAATTATAACTATTGGTCCTAAGACCGTTACGGTTCCTCTTAGTCATCGGGACCGTTTTACAAAGATAAAGTATAATCATTAAAATTGTAATTAATGGAATAATTAAATATGCTAAGTATAGTTACTTGAATAGTCGGTAGCCATTCGTAAAGACGGGCTATCATGTTACTGAAATTGATACGTCACTGTGAGCGTGACGTGAGTTGACACGTTCTCTGGAAGTTGGAAGGTTCCCGCATGTCGGTTCCCGCAAACAGGATTCCCGCATGCAGTCCAGAACGGAGCGGAGCGAACTCAGGATGGTAATCACAATATAAGAATGTCTAACGAACAGTCAGTAAGTTCTACAATAACATTACTGCTAGGAAGAAAGTTCCCATACACAGATGGTACGGATGAAAGTTAAGAACAACCCGTTTATCAGCGGGGGGTTGTTGAATACTGATGAAGATACATAACTAAGCTTCACAGTGCGGGGTACGTCAGTTAGCTCTTAAGACGTACCGAGCAAAGTTTACTTGCTGCGGTCAAAAGGTTTAAATAAACCTACACGTCATCAGTGCGGGGGCGGTTGAATAACCACTTTTTGGCGTGGCCGGCAGATCCGGCAAGTCATCCACCAAAGAACATCGCTGTAGAATCACATATTCAGGCCGGGAAAGGCCTCACCACAAGATTGTGTTCCGAGTTAGTTCTTAATTCAGTTGAGAACAATATTATCCAAAGTTTCCAAAAATGAGTTACACAATTCTTTTAAGGTGCGGTGGGTTGGGTGGCTGCCACAAGCTATGGGACAGATGCTGACCAAGACCGAAGTGATCTATTTAATGGTGTCTTGGCTGATCGTAGCTGCTTTTGCAGATCCAACCTGTTCGGCCCCTGGCTGAGGCTGCTCTCGAACACTGGATTTCATCTACTTTTATACTACCCATGACGTCACAGGCGCAAGGCTCAACCAATCATCAGCCGAGCAATAGCCAATCAGCGTGCAGCTAATAATGGCGCAGATGATTGTTCTAGAACATTCTGGAACTTCGGCGTACACGTGGTTATGACGTCACAGCAATATTTTGAAGATAATCAAAGGGGTTTTTCGTGGATAACTCAGCCATTTCTTAACTGATTTTGAAATAGTTTACAGATTTGGAAAGCCCATCGAATTCTGGTCATGATAGATACCAGATTTGGCGGGAACAAGTAATTATAAATGATTACATTGTACCTAATCGGTACACTAAAAGTGTTATCCTATCTTGGACGTGATGTACGCGCTCTGTCTATGCAGTGGTATACGCGTCTTAACGCTCTCATAGGCCAATATACGCTTATAGTTCTACCCAGGGTGCGGGTTCAGAGAACGAATCCAGGACGGGCGGCGCATACCCAGCTTAGCTACACCAGCAAGGAGTGCGGAGCAGTCCTAGGCGACCATTTGTACGAGAGGAGCTTCAACTAATCCCTCCAGACACTCAGCTGCCACCATCTAAAGTTCTTTGATGAAGGCATCCCTGTGACTATACGCCAGGGTGTGAATACCATCTGGAGCGATCCATCGCCTGGTGTCTAAGGGATTGAGGCTGATCTTGTTCGGGTGGAGCCCATAGATGTGGTGACCCTCACTCCTTAGCATATCCATACCATGGTGGAAGACGCTACGCTCGAAGAGGCATTCCTTGTACTGATCATGGCGAATCTGATTCATGACAACAGCCCTGCATACCCTCTTGGCCTTTTTGATCTCCTGCTCATCTGAGCGCTTGATTGAATACATCTTTGGATGCAGACCAACAAACTCCTGAATTGGTACACCAGCACACTCATCCTTCATCTTGCCCAAGACCTTCTTGTTGGCAGTACTTTGTAGTGGGTGTGTTACCGGATAGTCGCTTGTGTCATAGAGGTCACTCCTGGAGGCCATATCAGCATAGATGTCCTCGGTCTGAACCTCCAGCAGAAGACTGTCTGTGTCAGTGTAAAGGAGATTGACCCTGGTGCCATACTGCTCCTTGAGGCTATTGTAGTAGAAGTCATACATAAGGTGTTTGGATAGATCGAGGATGGACATGCCCACATAAACTGGGCAGTTCAGCAGCAGGCTCGTCTTGTACATGCGGAGAGCAGCTAGATCATCATCGAACACCTTTGCCCGGGCGAAGTTGGGTTTGGCTATGAGCCGCCTCAGCCTGTCGTCCTCGGTTGACCGCACCAGCTTGACATCCGCTTGCTTGCGTACGTCCTCCATGGTCTTACCAATGACGCTGTTGTTCATCAGTTTGTAGAGATCCTTCTCAAAGTCGCTGCTGGCCTTCTTACGGAGCTCTGTATTAAGTCAGATGTAAGGCTCCATCCACGGTGACCGATTGAAGCATAGAACCCTGTGCACCTTTTTCAACCTCATACCCAGGTTGAGGTAGAGCTTTAACTTGCGGTAGTGCATGACATAGCGCTCTTTGCTTTCAGATTAGCTACCAGTTGTTCTGCTGGCGTTTCCGCTTTGCCCAATGCACACTGATACTCTGAGAGCCACTCTCCCTTCACCTTCATCCGTTCAACGCCAGTGGGTAGGCATTGTGCATGTCATGCAGCTCTTGTGGGTACTCAAGCTCGACCTCTAGGATGTATCCTTTTTCATCATCATCATCGGGATGTTGTGTAATCTCTTTGACATCAATGTCCTCCACCCACTCAAACCCCCAGTTGGTAGGTATTGGCTCATTGCCCAGCCATAGGGATTGTTAGCATCCAGATACATAATGTAGCTTGTCGGCTGTTGAGAATTATAGCCGGCTATATATGGGTTGTTTGCTTTAGCATAGCGTTTGCTGACCATTGATACACCACCCCTGAGTCGTTTTCTATGAGGAGATGCATGTTGTAGTCAGTGAGGAGCTCCAACCCCACACCTATCTTCCTTAGAAGGGCATCCCGGCTCAACTTCGCGCTCATGTAATAATGTGCTGGGTCCAGACGATACTGCTGGAGGCACGTGATGTGGAAGTTCTCAAAGACATCTGCGGGAAGTAGAGTGTCAGTTCTCAGATAGAGGGCATGATGGTCACCCATGGTCTGGCAGCCGAACTGGGCCCAGACAGCATGTGCTTGGTTATAGTCGCTGTCCGATATTCCCTCGCCAGAGAGTTTACTATAGAAAGCAGCTTCAGGTGGAAGAGAGGTCTCATTGAAACGGTGCCACCCATCCATGTGCTCCTAGCGGTATACACCTTTGCAGAGCACGAGCTCATGTGCGCTTGCCCTGCAAGCCGTGCCATACTGTTTTGTAAGTGGGAACGTTGTCGAACTAGCTTCCAGCTTGTCAAGTGATGCTGAGAGGAACTTGGCCGAGTCGATGAACCACAGCTGATGGGGGCTGAAGGAGATGTACTTCTCCATATTGTTGGGGATGCAGTTGATCTGTCCCTCTGTTTTGGAGATGGCCTGCATGATGAGGTGAGAATCATACCCACGCAGGTTGTGGAACACGACCGGGATGGTGGTGGTCTTAGGGTTGAGGCGCACCTTTAGATTACACACCTTGTGTGCTGCTCCCCGGTAGAGGCCAGTGATGTGGCAGTGATCTCTGACACTATCTATGACTCCGTCACGAGTTAACTGGCTGTCGCATACATGGCAACTGACTGCGGTTTTATGAGCTCTCCAGTCCTCTCTAGTCATCTCCATCGGCTTAGGGTGGGCGAGCACGGTCTTTATCTTCTCATCTTCCCATGCCACTGATCCAAGTAGTGCTTAGCTGCATCTTCTCCTCAATACAGCACTGGCGGTTTACTCGCGCCATCACAGCGGACCACAATGTATGAGAACCCACAGATCTCATGGTGTTGTGCTTTGTGTGTGTGTGTTGATCTGAACTGGATTCACCTCTGGCACCTCAATCTTGGTTGTTAGGGCTTCAAAGTCGGCATAGATGATGAATGGAACCTTGAGTTGCGTGTGGTATTTGGTGAACTGTAGCATCTTCCTGTCCTCTGTAGGCATTCTTATACACATTGGTCTGTCACTGATACCACAGCACTCC
This sequence comes from Chaetoderma sp. LZ-2023a, assembly GCA_034401795.1. Lineage (NCBI taxonomy): Eukaryota > Metazoa > Mollusca > Caudofoveata > Chaetodermatida > Chaetodermatidae > Chaetoderma > Chaetoderma sp. LZ-2023a. The sequence continues at coordinate 11,281 of JAVVLW010003299.1, read as the reverse complement.
GGTTTGTGCTTGATGAGAAGGTCTTCGCGAGAATAACAGTGGAGACACCGCTCGCAGAAGTGCTTTCTCTCATTACACCGACTCTGATCATGGAGCAGACGATTTAGGTCCTTAATCCAGGTATAGTGTTGCTTGCCACCCTTCTCATTAAGCAACAGATTTGTCCTCGGAATTGCTGGGTCCGCCTCACTCAGCTGCAATGGGTAGACACATTTGTCATGCCCGAATACATTAATGGCCAAGACATTCTGTCGCTCAACATGTTTAAGCTGGTGGAGTGGGGTTGGGGAGTCTACACCTGTCATATCGAGGCTGTCCCAGTAGGCATCATACTTTGATGGCCTATCTACATGATCTTTAGTTGGGTATCTTGCAGCTAGGAGTGACCATGAAAGACAGTGGTCATCCTTATTCTTAACATTGATCACTGCATGCTTATGTTTGATTGAGGCAGGGAGGTCAATGTAGGACCCGCCGCGTAGAGGTTCGTATCTGGTGATGTTAAGGTGCAATGCATTAACCTGGTCGACTACCCATCCAGATCCCTCGCGGGTGAAGTTCTCAAGGCCTTGCAGCAGCTTGGCCTTGGCCTCCTTCACAGCCTCGCTAATATCGCTTGCTTTCAAGACAGGTTGCTGCTTAGACCAAAACAGGGGATCTGTGGTGACATCTGTTCCATCATTATTCTGCTTACTGAGAGTGATCCTGAGACCAAGGCAGAACTTCAACCCCTTCATGTCGAGGACCTCTTCCACCAACTTCCACTCGATCTTGTCCAGGTTTTTATCCAGGAAAGCTGTTGGATCTTTTTCCCCTTGTCCAGGAAGTTCCCATCCCCGCAGATAGTTCTTGATTGCATGGGGGACCTTCGAAAATCATGGGGGTATGTCCTGGAGTATAGCTTTAAGAAAAGTGTCGAACTCCTCATCTGTGAACGTGGGTGGGGTTGGCTTCTCGGAAGTAGGTGGGAGCTTCCTACGTGGTGTTGGGGTGGGTGGCAGCTTCCTGCGTGGAGCTGGGGCTGGCTTCTCGGGAGCGGTTGGTAGCTTCCGGCGTGCTGCTGGGATTGGCTTCTCGGGAAGGAGAGCTGCCAGGTTTTCGGCATAAGTGGTATGGCTAATAAGCCCCAGCTCCACAATCTCGCCAAATTTTGAAGTACTTCATCCATGTCCATAGCAGATATTTACCTATACAGTTGCGTTTCTCTAATAGGAAATTTTTAGTGGAAGTTTTGTACTTGTCTGACATGGTCTGAACTAGGCAATGCCTGCTGGTGCCCCGCCGGGGGTGGGGCCGGGGCCTATGGGTATAGACAAGCTGGCCTTTCAGCGGACAGTGGTCCAGGATTCTGAAGACCCTGCGGGAGGCGCGGCCGCCTCCGCCTTGGTCCCCAGGAGGAAGTTGTCCAGGATTCCTAATATATAACTAATAACAATATATACACAATGTAACGCCCAACATATCTAAAAAAACAGCAGGATAGGTGGAAAGATACAATGTATTAAGTCATGGTCACAGAGGCCTAGCCGAATACATGGGATCAGTTGTTGTAAAATGTTGTTTTAGCACACATTCATGGACAAAGGGTAGACCCAGTTCAGAGATTTCTGTATCGCCGTTATTGCAGGACATTAGAAACATGAACTTCTCATCATCAATTAATGATGGGAAGTCTCAAAAGGAGCCGAGCGCATTGAAGAGGTTCTGTCTTTCATAGTAATAAGCAGAACAATGAAGGAAAAAGTGCTTCTCATCTTCAATACACTCTGATACGCACATCTTGCATATCCTGCGTTCAAGTGGTACACGTTGGTGTCTTCCGAGTCCAATCGCCAGGCTGTGTGCACTAACTCTAAGTTTCGTGAACTCCTTACGTATTAAGAGATTTCGGGAATTAATCAGATAGTTTTCCATCGCAAAGTTAAGCTTGAACAATCCATAAGTGCGTAATTTAGCATTTATGTTCAGAAGGTTATCTTTCCAAACGTCTGCATATTTGGGCTGCATCAAAAGTTTAAATTTCTTAACATCAGATTCCGTGTGACCAACAACCGTGTTAATGCACGTATAGTCGAAACCAAAAATAGGTACACAGTTCGCTGATGAAGAAAGGCCAATTAAAATTACTCGATATATTAGAACAGGATTCACAATACGCTTTGCGGACTATGGAAGTATTATCTAGTGCACACAGCCTGCGCCAATATTTCATTGCATGTGTCAAGCAGGATATAAGAAGCGTATGATGATGACCCAATTCGCCGCGGACTACATTATTGGTTGCATTTCTACGAATATCAAGTATGTATTTAACAAATTTCATAACAACCTTTACTGCTGGTAGATTATCGCAGATTGTTTTAAAGCCATGAGTCATAAGACCTTTAAGAAAACATGGGCCGTACATTACAATAGGGGAAATCAATCGCTTGAAAAGAACAAGTCCCGTAAATATGTTGGTTCTAACATTAAATTGCCTTAGTTTGAAAATGGCTTTAGCTGCTTGCTCGCAAAGGCGTTCACAAGCTTTTTAAAAGTTACCAGAAACAACAAATGCTATACCCAGGTAGCAATAAGTCTGGACTTTTTCAATAGTTGACAGATGTTTTAAAATATCTCCGAGAATTACGTTTATTCATGTTATTTGAGTTTAAAAGAAGGATTGATAAGCAACGCGATTCTGTTAAAAATCTATGTCATAGATATAATATATAACTCACATAGTAGATGGTTGTAAGGCTACCAAGAGCAGCGGGAGACCAAGTCGTTAATGGATAACAACTTAGCTGGGCTTCTGTGGATTATTTAAGATTACCTGTTGGCTATTTGAAACTAATTTGACTGGCAGCAACAGTTTACCGTCCAACTATTTTCGGAATATTCAAAAACCCTTATTGTTGTCTTATAATTGAAACGCTGAAATTTCAGGTGTCAACAGGTTAAGACGCCATTTAACAATGTATAAAGCAGGTTTCCACAATACGAAGTTGAAATTTGCTGGAAGAACCATGCCGGAAAATTTTTGAATATTTTGAAATTATTTCGATTGGAAGCCGTTGATGCCTTAGGCACCAACGGCTTCTAGTCAAATTAATTTCAAAATATTCAACAGACTACATTTTATATCTTAAAGAATTTACTTTTTTCAGGGATCTGTCGATGAAAATGATTAAATTAAAGCACACACAGACGTACTTACACACGGACACACACACTCACCCAACATCAGAACACCAAACATCTTGTTCAGTTGTATGGCAGTTTAACCTAGTGAAGGCAAATACAAAACTAGAGATAGAATCGCAATATTATGATCATTATATACCGCGGTGTAAGGCTCGGCCAATTATTCAACCCTTTGAGTCACATAATTCAGATACCACCCACAGGAGAAATGTTATTACTACTATATACATTGAAGCAATACGCTGAAAAAAATAGTTAATATAAGTTGTGTGCTTGGGCACTGAACTCAACTTGTGACGATTTAATACGTCTACTTAATGCCACATCCGTCAGATGGAAATTATGCAAATCGATATAACCTATGTAGAAAATATGCTTTTGGCGGGTAATTTAGACACTAAAAAGAGACCCATTGCTAATTTAAACAATTATTATTTTTGTCAATTTCGTAGCTGTTATGTATTATGTCAGTAATTGTGTATGTTATCACATCTGATTATTGATAATAATAATAATAATAATAATAATAATAATAATAATAATAATAATAATAATAATAATTGTATTAATAATAATAATAATAATATTAATAATAATAATAATAATAATAATAATTCACCCAATCAGCCGTTAGTTCGTTGGTTGGTTGATTTGTCCATCTGTTAGTCCAATCCACCATAGTTCAAATTCGCTTTATTCCCTCATAGCATATGGTGGTAACAATATAATTATAATACTATTATTATGGAAATGTAGCTGATACATGTGTAACATATTCATAGTGGCCTATGTACAGCTAGTATTATACATAATGGGAGTAATTACATGTATTGAACTGTACCTTCCATTATAGTAGTACCAGCAGTGGTAGTAGCAGTAGCAGTAGCAGCAGCAGCAGCAGCAGCAGCAGCAGCAGCAGCAGCAGCAGCAGCAGTAGTAGTAGTAGTAGTAGTAGTAGTAGTAGACGACTGTACATTGTGTCATAGTAGTAACAGCAGTGGTAGTAGCAGTAGCAGTACCAGTAGCAGCAGCAGCAGCAGCAGCAGCAGCAGCAGTAGTAGTAGTAGTAGTAGTAGTAGTATTAGTAGTAGTAGTAGTAGTAGTAGTAGTAGTAGTAGTAGTAGTAGTAGTAGTAGTAGTAGTAGTAGTAGTAGTAGTAGTAGGAGTAATAGTAGTAGTAGTAGTAGTAGTAGTAGTAGTAGTAGTAGTAGTAGTAGTAGTAGTAGTAGTAGTAGTAGTAGTAGTAGCAGTAGCAGCAGTAGCAGCAGTAGCAGTAGCAGCAGCAGCAGCAGCAGCAGCAGCAGCAGTAGTAGTAGTAGTAGTAGTAGTAGTAGTAGTAGTAGTAGTAGTAGTAGTAATAGTAGTAGTAGTAGTAGTAGTAGTAGTAGTAGTAGTAGTAGTAGTAGTAGTAGTAGTAGTTGTTGTAGTAGTTGTAGTAGTAGTAAGGACAGCAGCAGTAGTAGTAGCGTCGTGTGCTTTGTGAGAGGTAAGCATTTGACTATTATGCACTTATACATGTCGCTGTTGTGTTATTTACAGTCTTGTCATTTTTAGTAAAGAGTAAGAACTTACATAATTTTTTCCATGCGTCCGTACGCTCCATCATGCTGATGCACTTCAATGCAATCATTTCTTTGTCTCAATGACGTCATGTTTGTTCTGACTATGGGACAAAAGTAATAATGCTTTTCTAACAAAGCCACATACATATCTTAAAACAAATGATGGGCATACAATAGTTACACCAATATACATTTCCCATGACAACTGGATTGTATCTAGAGACACAATTCTGTGGTTAGTGACCAACTATTGATATTCCATAAGGTGGTTAGTTAAATGTGCATATTCACACTAATATGCTTGAAAATAAAATTGTACACTTTTAGGGACGAAAATTGCATGCGTAGATGTAATGAAACAAAATAAATCTTAACATCTGATGTCTTCATTACGTATAGATTAATATAATTTTTCTAAGTTGTGAAATTGAATTAGGGACACGAGTCCCTAATTCAAATTTACAACTAAAATAATTAAATTAATTTATACGTAATGAAAACATCAGTTGTTAAGATTTATTTCGTTTCAGTATATTGAGGTACATAATTTAAGCCTCTGAAAGTATACAATTTTAACAATTTAATTTTCAAGCATTTTAGTGTGAATATGCACCTTTATGGAAAGGTTTAACTGTACAATTTTCATGTAAACTTAGAAGTTCAGAAGGCGTTTTAATGGATGAATCCACTTTTAGCTATGTCCCGCCCATCTCTAGCAAAGCTCCCCCCCCCATGCCTTGTACCTGTTAGGATCGACGTATATATTTGGGATCCTCAATTCCCATAATCTCACTTTCATGGATACTATGCAGCTAACATGTTGAATATTTTGAAAACAATTTGACTGAGGGCTGTTACAACAGTGCCCAATAAAATTAGTTTCAAAATATTCAACAGAATATTTATTAATTAGTAAAGACTTGATGGACTATTAAGCGCTCATGACGCACTTAGATACGGCCTTCATTACTATTTTGATTGTGACGTCAGCCGACCTGTGGCGTAATTGGCTATGACGTCAATACTTGAGTCACGGGTTGGATTTATCCATTGTGGTGTGGGATACATTGTGATTTTATATTCAGATATAATTTTATGACACCATGTGGACAAAAATCGAACAATTCTGAACAATTTAAGGCGACGTGTTGTTGAATATTTTGAAGTTAATTTGACTGGAATCTTTTGCTGCCTATCAGATTCAAGCAAAAGTAATTTCAAAATATTCAACATATTGACTTTGGTTTTCTTTGAGGCTGATACTAATCCTGTACATATACCCAAGACTGGTTTGGCAGTTGGCTAATTGATGAATCGATCATAATCAACTACGCCACGTGTAGGATGACGTCCCTAAACAATAACATCAAGAATGACGTAATTAGGTCCATCATAAACGCTTAATAGTCCATCAAGTTGTACGAACTGGAGGCATATGTCTTGACTATTTAATAGACATTATGTTGAATATTTTGAAACTAATTTGACTGGGCGCTTTTGCTGCCACATGCAGCAACAGCTTCCAGTCAATTTAGTTTCAAAATATTCAACAGCTTACCTGTATGGTTTTCTGGAATTTGATATTCAGGGAGTTCAGGGTTCGATAGATCCCAACACGGACAAGGCTTGGACGGAGCTTAGCTAGGAATGGGCGGAACACAGGATTCACCCATTAAGGTCTATCAGCCATCAATCTGCTCACCGCTCGACACACGTGATCCTCTGGTAACGAGGTCGACTCGTAAACCAAAAGGCTGTGGGTTCGAATCCTGTCTCTAGCTGATGAGCTCCAAAAGTGCGAAACCGGGTATGGAGTGTATGAGTCTCATGGTGTGTGCGAATGAGTCATTAATGACAATGGACCTTTCTAATTTTAGCTATGCCCCGCCAATTTCAAGCTAGGCTCAACCCACAGCTCGTTCGTGTTGGGATCGATCGATCCCTGACAATCAATTTTCGGAAAACTATACAGGAAGGTTGTTGAATTGTATTGAAGATTCTGTTGAATATATTGAACCTAATATGAATGGGTGCTGTTACTGGCAATGGCAGCAACAACGCCCAGTCAAAGTGGTTTCAAAATACTCAACAGAATGCTCAATAAAATTAGTAAATATATCAGTTACATACAATTCGCATTTCATGTTAAAACTGAAAGCAATTTATTACCAGTTTTCTTATTGGAGAAGAATATCTGATTGACATAGACGACAACGTGACGTGGGTGGTGCTCACTTTCAATGCTAAATCCATTATAGGATAATTTCGAAGAAATATTTACTTTCCAGGCAGATGTAAAACTCTAGAGAAGAAATTGCTTTAATTTTAATGGTCATGTGTCGATCTCAGGTCTTGATTTATTTGTCGTAATAACGACAAACATGGGCGATGCTATATAATGCGGAATGTCCCACACATTTGGTAGATATTGAACATCTTGGGGTAGCTCCTTAATAAGCCTGTATCTAGATATACGACCCTATTAAGATTTGATGAAGATGATGAAGAAGTGAATGAAAGTGATGATGGCAGATAAATGAGTGCGTGTATATGTATTTAATATGGTTCACATGCACTGCGATTTAATACGCAGTAGCTTTGTTTCAGTTGCCTAATACTCGTGTAGGCGGAGCGGTGGCTCCATACTTTGTTGAAAAATAACATCCATGAAACAAGGATATAATTGCAGCGCCTCATCGCGATGTAAAATTAACTCATTCATTTTGAATGGTGGAATCGATGAATAAGTTTAACCATCGCTAATTCGTTTACTTGAGAATAATTTTGTAACAATGTACTTGAAATTGTTGCTGTTTTGATGTTGGTCATCGTGAGGGATGGTTGCCATGGCGACGGAAACAGCACACGGCAGCGGGTTCGGATGCAATTATTAAGCATTTGTAACATGCTTTACATGCAGTTTGAATCATTATATATTACAATAGAAGCATGGGAAATTAACCCGAATGTTAACCCTAAGGTGTGTTGCGTGTTAGCAACAGCATCTAGCAATGAGAACAGTTAGTAGCCCTGATGACAAACGGGCTATATAGAATCAGAATGGATGAGTCTCTTCAGATAAATATTAGTTTGTGAAATTGAATTTGGAAACTGAAGAACTGAAAATATTCAGTCAGCCATGGTCAATATTTTCTAGTCAAAGGTGATAATGCCGGAAAGGTAATCTCCTGAGCATTATGATTCTATAAGTTATTTTGGTTGTTCTGAAGGCTAATTGCGTTTATAGAAAATTGTTCTCAAATTCAAATATAGCCTTGTATTCTCGCTATGTCATTAGGCATGGGATGGAGTCAAGGGGTAAATGGCAATGTGAATGTACGTGGGCATGATGAACTAGCAGCTGGCTGCTGAATCATTCCACACGGGCAAGTACAACGCTTGAATTCCCATCCTCCTCATATTACATTAACATGGCTAGGCCTTTGAGACAAGAGTTAGAATGACTTCAGAAACATTTCAGAACGCAAAACCGAAATTGTTTATCAATATATCTGGCTCGGAAATGCGAAATTGTTATGGAAACTATATTAGAGCACAACTTCTAGAAGAAATAAGCGGAAATTGGTTTAGAATAACGTCATGATGCTGATGGGCCAGTCAAACTGCATTTATTGTAGACCTAGAAGAGAGTACAGAATATGCTGTTAATGTGTTTTCGCTCTATTAAAGGTGATGTTCTGACTAAAATCATTACCTTTCGGTCATTGGATTCATCCATAATACTTCGGTCGCTACCCTCGGGTAAAACTTCGGTCCCCTGGTTAGGCCTACCGACTACGTTATTAAAGCCTATCAGCTATGATACATTTTAGTCTAGAGTTTGTCTAACTTTGACTAAATTTATACAAGTCGGAAACTTGTATCCTTTGCGTGAATGAATGGTGTTACATTTCGCATTGCATATACAATGACCTGATCAACCAACCGCCTGCCATTTGGCTAAAATGTCGTATGTATTTATGGCAGGCGGTTCTGCGCTTAACATAGCATATTATTTCAGGGACATTTTGCTTAATTTTCATAAATCCATGACAGTCACCACGATTTCCTTCCAACTCGTCTGCATCCCTAAGAGTATAGGGTTAACGAAATAAAGTCATGTGGGATTTTAGTGTTAATTTTTCATTTTATATATGAAGGTATTTGTCACAGAAATACAAATCAGAAAAATGATGTTGCCATTTCTTCTGAGAAGTTTGAAGGTCATCTCCAGGTCCTTAATATAATGACCCCAAATGACCAATTTTTGCATTCGAAGATACTTAAAACTCACAATAATCTAGGCATGTGGCATGCCAAATGAAAGGTAATGATATTAAACGGTCGAATCGCCGAATTACTACTGCTTACCTTGATCTTACTAATCTCACGGATCACATGATCATCTTAAAGCCTATTTTACAACTCTTTTAATCAAAACAACAATTCTACGATTTGGTGATAAATTTCATGTCTGTAACTCATGATACTGTTTAAAAGTTTAAAATATGCATGTTATGCCTACCCATTTTTACTTTTATGTTTCCGGTCATTTGTGTCATCTGTGCTCGTTCAGGATTATGCAGAATACAGAGATCTCGCCCCACCTGTAAACTAATGAAACTCCTATAGTATTTGGACTTTGGATGGCAATACACAAGTCTACAAGCGGCAAGACTGAAGTTAATTCGTTGCATAAACTTGGACACTGCACTAACTCTCAGCGTGCACTATGTGCATAAACTATCTAATGCCGTCATTCAGCAGATGAGACAAACTGATGGTCTATACATTCCCTCTTTTTGGAATGTACATTTTGTTTGCAGCAGACAATGTGGATTTCTGGATTGCTAAGAGGACACTGTTGATGAAAAGAGAGCACTGTATGCAACAACGTTAGCAATATTCCCACAGAGATTGCCGGCTGATCCATAATATCGTATCTGCACCTAGTTTTAGTGTAAGCGAATGGCGATCTACTTAATATCCACATTGCCTAGCTTATGAAATCTATACTACTAATGGATTATTGTGATGCATAACGTTGAAACACCCGAAAAATTCAATTGATCAATTAACTGTTTGAACTATCTGTCTGAGGGTCGCACGCGCTCACTCTCTCACTCACTCTCTCACTCTCTCACTCTCTCACTCTCTCACTCTCTCACTCTCCCACTCTCTCTCACTCTCTCTCTCACTCTCTCTCTCACTCTCTCTCTCACTCTCTCACTCTCTCACTCTCTCACTCTCCCACTCTCCCACTCTCCCACTCTCCCACTCTCCCACTCTCCCTCCCTCCCTCACTCCCTCTCTCACTCTCTCACTCTCTCTCTATCTCTCTCTCTCACTCGCTCACTCTCTCACTCTCTCACTCACTCTCTCTCACTCTCTCTCACTCTCTCACGCTCTCTCTCGCGATCTCTCTCTCTCTCTCTCACTCTCTCACTCTCACTCTCACTCTCACTCTCGCTCTCTCGCTCTCTCGCTCTCTCGCTCTCTCGCTCTCTCGCTCGCTCCCGCCCGGCCGCCCGCCCGCCCGCCCGCCCGCCCGCCCGCCCGCCCGCCCGCCCGCACTCACTCACTCACTCACTCACTCACTCACTCACTCTCTCACTCTCTCACTCTCTCCCTCTCTCCCTCTCTCCCTCCCTCCCTCCCTCCCTCCCTCCCTCCCTCCTCCCTCCCTCCCTCCCTCCCTCCCTCACTCACTCACTCACTCACTTGCTTGCCCAAGGCTAGAGATAAATCATTAGCAAATGTTCCTTCAACCACCAGTGAACTGCTACCTTGCAACATCAAAGTGAATGCAAAGTCAGCAAATAATACAACATATGATGATTATCAAGTACATAAAACCAAGGAGATATTGCAGGGAAACTAATTGGATGACATTACTTGGCTTTGGCTGATGTTCTAATGAATGAACATGCACCTGAAATGAAATGGATAGCGTAATTCTGGAACATGACCAGCTCCCAATTATTCAATCACAGGCAGCTCCCACTAGGTCAGCTTACAAACCACTATGCTGTACATGCACAGCCCCACACACACCTGTCCATGCCTTGCCATTGATTGCAGTACCAGCCCATGAATGGCAGACGCTACTAATTGTTTTAAAACAAACACAGAACATAAATTCTGTAATCGTGGGACCAGGCCAAAAAACTGTACTTACCTTGGACATGGCCCTCTATGAAAAAGCGAAACACTGATAATGCTAGAACCAAACTGCATAGACCAGTGGGCTATTCTGATTGGTGAGATCATTTATGACAGTACAATAATTCTGCTCCAGACCATTGCCTGAATAGTAACCCGGTTGATGTAAGGTCAAAGACTATCATTCATTAGTAGACATTAGAAGTTTCACTAGGAGTAGTTCGTCATTATAGAGATCAACGTGATGGGGGTGTTGTGGGGTGAGGTGGAGGTGCGGGTCGGGGATTGAAGAATATGTAGTTTGTTGATGGCATAAAACCACGTGACATGTCGATTCTCATCTTGTAATATTTTAATATTAATGAATATTT